>CAUJRU010001880.1:0-107602 GCA_963277665.1 Viscum album
TGGTTGATAATTACAAAACATTCATTCCTCCAATTTCTATCCTTTGGTTTAAACATCTACTTATTGAGTATTCCATGTTGTGATTATATGAGATATATATTTTGATGTCTTATCTTATATTTATACATGATTTATGTGTACTTAATGTTAATACACATAGTAGATCTATTTTATTTACAAAATGATCTTTGTAAGGGACTTCTTCTTATCCTCCTTTGATTGAGTCTTATTTTCTTTATACATGACCTTCTTTTATATTGTGTATAGACCTCTTTGAATTTTCATTTCATTCAAAGGGAATCTTTTTTATGTGAATAATATTTCTAAATAACATGATGAATTTTTTTAATGTTTGTGTCGACAATGACCTCTCCTCTACTGTAATCATTAGTTGTCCTCCTCTATAAACCTTAATGATTTTAAAAGGAAAAGAAATCCCTTGTTATTGTTTTGGGTGTTTTGGTATTGAAAATGGTTTTATAAATGGAATTATTATTTCAATATTATTAAATGATATATAGTGACTGAAATGTTGAAATTTTATCTTTCCATCATGCTTCGTTTATGTGTTATGAATATTTTATGGTTTTTGGGAACTGTTTACATTTACAGACGGTTCTGTGATAAACCTTGGGAGGGTGAGCTTGAGATAGCACTCTAATTAATTAGGCAACATGATAGAGGTAAAAGTTAATGTTTCTTCTAATATATTTAGGGAATATACTATGATGGGTATTTCAATGTAACTCTCTATGTAGCTGTGATAGCAACAATGTAAGTATGATATGGATGAAAAACGATACCTTTATGATTTATTATTTCTATGTGTTATTCATAAATCTAATGATTTCATGAGGTATAATAAAGATACTATGTTATATATGTATTGATGAACTAATGTTTTCTTTCTTTCTTTTTTAACCCTTAATGATATTTTTATGCCCTTCCAATGTTTTGACTGTTTTTCATAGGACTTAAAGATGAATAAGGTCAAGGATATGATCAAAGAAAAAGTCATTATGTCTAAAAAATGGAACTTGACATGAATGTTTTTTAAGAGTTTTAATTTTATGAAAATAATAGAAACTGTATAGAAGTTTGTACTTTTTAATTTTTTTGATATAATAGTTTTGTTATAATTCTCTAAGATTATAATCCTAAAAAGATACTAAATGTGAATTATATATTTAATTCAATATTATTTAATTATTTATCGTCGGGTCCTTTTAATTTGTATCAGAGGATGGTTTAGACAACAATAGGAGATATAATATTGTTAAATTAATGAACTCAAATTAATTTATGGTATGATTTAAATGATATAGAATTTACAGATTACCATTTTGCATCGCCTAAGATATTTTTGTGTTCAGAATGGTTTTCCCTAGAGGAAACAAGGAAACTATGTTTGGATGGCATACATAGGAGAATAACCTTCCAAATTAGCAAACTGAGATGTTCAGAATCAGAATCAAATAGTTCATTATAGTGATGGAACATTTGACTTGGGATATTAATGGTGGTTGTGTTTATAGATGATATTTTGGTTTATTAAAAAAGTAAATAGGACCATGAAAATCATTTAATTATTGTCTTTAAAACCTTAAAGGAAAATAAACACTATGGGAAATTCAGAAAGTGTGAGTTTTGGTTACTACCAATATCATCCCTTGGTCACATTGTTTCAAAAAAAGTCATAACTGTTAATCCTGCTAAAACAAAATTTGTTGAATAGTGGCCAAGACCCACAAATATAATCGAGATCCATAGTTGTTTTGGTTTAATAGGTTATTATAGGAGGCTTGTTGAGATTTTTCACTGTTATCTAGTCCAATGACTATGTTAACTCGAAAAGGTGTTAAGTTCATCTAAAAAATTGAATGTAATGATTTTTTATGGAATTGAAATGAATATTGGTGAATGCTTCAGTTTCGGCACTACCTTCCAGAAATAGTGACTTTGTTATCTACAATGATGATTCGTTGAAAGGACTCGATTGCATCCTTATAATGAATGATCAAGTAATTGCTTATGCTTCACGTCAGTTGAAACCTCAAGAGTAAAATTATCCTAAACATGATTTGGAATTTTCTACTATTGTCTTTGATTTAATAATTTGGAGGAATCAATTTTATGCAGTAAAGTGTAAAATATATATTGATCACAAAATTTTTATGTATATATTCACTCAGAAATAATTGAAATTGAGATAAATGAGGTGGTAGGAATTAATCAGGATTTATGATTGTACAATTCATTACCATCGAGGAAAGGAAAATAAAGTGGTTGATGCTTAAATTCAAAAAAGTAATTCTATATTAACCTTGGTATGTTTGGAATAAGATCAGTTGATTAATGATTTGATGAACTTTGGCATTAAATATGTTAGTGCATGAAAATCCTCTTATTTGTTCCAGGTGTCAGTGAAATCATCTCTATCAGACAAAATTAAGAAATCATAAAAGGAAGATAGTGAGTTGTGGAAAAAGGTAGAGTTGGTTCAGATGGGTAAGTTTCCCGATTTTGAAATTGATAATTATTGTATTTTGATATTTGGGAAGAGGTTATGTGTGCCTTGTGATTCAATGCTGAAAATGAGTTATTATGTGAAGTTCATAGTTCTCTGTTATCAGTTCATATTGGCTGTACTAAGAGGTACATATATCATTGGGAGTATTACTGGTGGGATGGGATGAAATGATATATTTCTGACTTAAATATGAAGTGATTGCCTTGTCAATAAGTTAAAGTAGAGAGGTAGTTACCAAAATGGATGCTTCAACCTTTACAGGTGCCATATTGAAAATGGGAAAATATATCCATGGGATTCATTGTGGGATTACCAAAGACATCATGAGGTTATAATGAAATCTGGGTTATTTTTGGTTGATTGACTAAATCTTCTCATTTCCTACTTATTCGAGATACTTTGTCTCTCGTTCCACATTCATGGTTATATGTTAAGGATATTGTCAGGTTTCATGGAGTTCCTCTATCCATTGTATCTGATCATGATCTCATGTTATATTATAACTTTTGGAATGTCCATTAGTGCAGAAAACGTTATTTACGTCACCATTTTTTATGTTGGTTATATATAACTAACATGATAATCTGTGAAACGTGGGTTTTTACATCGATTATTTCATAACTGATGTAACAAATGTGGTGAGTATATTTTGAACGTCGGTTATTTTAATAACCGACGTTACAAATCGTGCATGTTGGTTTTTTACGTCGGTTATAAATTAACTGACGTTGAAACTCAAAGAGCGGGGTTTTTTACGTCTGTTATTTTAAAACCGACGTAAAAAAACAAAGCACTGGGGGTTTTTTACGTTGGTTATTTTATAACCGACATAAAAAACGAGTTATCTACGGGATTTTTACATTGGTTATTGTATAACCGACGTAAAAAACCAAAGCGCTGGGGTTTTTTTAGGTCGGTTATTTCATAATCGACGTAAAAACGCGTAGATATCTCATTTTTTACGTCGGTTATAAAATAACCGATGTAAAACCCCCCAGCGCTTTGGTTTTTTACGTAGGTTATAAAATAACTGACGTAAAAAATGAGATATACAGGAGTTTGTTACGTCAGTTATGTTATAACCGACGTAAAAAACCAAAGCACGGGGGGTTTTTTACGTCAGTTATTTGATAACCGACGTAAAAAATGATATATCTACGCGTTTTTTAAGTCGGTAATGAAATAACCGACGTACAAAACCGCCAGCCCTTTGGTTTTTTACGTCGCTTTTAAAATATCCAACGTTATAAATTTAAAAAATAGTTTATAACGTCAGTTATTATATAACTGACATTATAAAACATTAAAAAAATTAAATCCCTATGGACTGTCATTTACGATTTTTCGATTGACAGTCCGCCTGCTCGTCTCTCTCGCGCGGTAAACCCTAATCGGCTCATCGATCGACCTGTGTTAAACTCATTTTGGCTTCGTCGTTTATCTTCTTTACTCCTCTTGGATCTATCATCTCAGCTCGCAACACTCATGTAAGCCTTCAACGAATTTATTTCGTTCGTTTTTTTTCACGGATAGTCTATAATTATGTTTTGCGATTTTTTTGTTTAAACTAGGTTAGATTCTTCCATTTCGAACCCTATTACATCTTTTTGAATATCGTTGGATTTTTATTTCCTAACCATCCACTATGAATACCATGTTTTTTATTCCTTTGATTGAAGGGTGTTCAACAAGATATCATAGATAAAATGATTGAGAAAATTATTGACTAAACTATATACTCATTATTTATATGGTTTCAATACCATATAATCATTGAATGGTATTTACCAAGAAATTTATTTAGTATCTTTTGGAACCCATTTATATTACATGGGGTTATCATGTTTATTGATTGAATTATAAATTTTTTATTTATATGATTCCATTTTAAATGGATATTAAACCCATTTTTTCCATGTATTCTTTGTGATATAATGATTATTGATTTTATATCTCACACATACGTATGGATGTTGATGGGTGGGGCCATATATCATCATCCACTTCATTGATTTTTTTATATCTCATAAGATAGTAAGGTGTGGATATAATGAGTTTGTTCAAAATGGCATGGGAATAATATTTTTTCACACTTGTTAATGTGTGGACATAATGTGTGGACATAATGAGTTTATTTGATGTAGGTTTTTCTTTTTCGTGGATTTCTTCATAAAGTGGTCTCGGTTCATTTGATTTTGTGTTTCCTTTGACACCATCCCCCCTTAATGACTATGATCTCTCATTGCCTTGTTTTTCTCTAATTGTTCTCTCATACACCTTTTGGATTTGATGGTTGATTACAAACATATTTATACAAATATTTAAGAAGGATTATATGCAATTTTTAGGATTATATTGCTATTTTATGCCACTTTATTTACTATTATATGCAATACTAAGACCCTTTCTAGTAAGAAAAATTTCATAAAAAATACGATTGGACACTTCATCATATTTCATGAAACATTTTTTTAAAAATATGTTATATCAAAGATGTGGAAACGGGTGGTGTCCAGGTGGGGTGTCCAAGGGGGTGGGTGGGTGTGAGTGGATGTCCATGTGGGTGGGGGCATGTACAAAGGGTTTTGGGGGTTGTCCGATGGGGTGGGGGGCTGTCCATAGGGTTGGGGGGTGTCCAGGGGGTGTTCAAGGGGTAGGGTGGGGGTGGTGTCCAGGAGGGGTGGGGGTGGTGTCTAGAGGGGTGGGGGGATTTCCGGAGGGTTGGGGGGGGGGTCCAGGGGTGGTCCAAGGGGGTGGGTGGGTGTGGCGGGCTGTCCAAGGGGGTGGGGGCCTGTTCAGAGGGTTTTGGGGGTTGTCTGGGGGGTGGGAGTGATTCTTAGGTTTACTCCATTTTCTCCAATTTTCTGTCAACTATGTAGGCGTCATGGTTTTCTTTGATTCAATGAAATTTAAAACTGTTATATCTAACTATATTTTGTTTTAAAAATAATATTCAAGCATATTTTTTTAAATACCCATATATTTGTTTTATATTTTAAATTATTTTACATTCAAATAATGATATTTTCATATAAACATATATTTGTATTATCTTAAAAATATATATTTGTTGTTGATATTTGTTATAGGTAAAAATGAGTCGAAGTTGGATTACGGAACATCGAATGAGCAATGAATTCGAGGAAGGTGCTGATGCCTTTTTGGAATTTGCAAAACGAAATGTTCCATGTAGTGACATTTTTTTCTGTCCATGCCTAAAATGTTTGAATATGAAGAAGTTGAAAAGTAGAGAGATAAAAGATCATCTAATTTGTCATGGTTTTAATCTGAGTTATAGCCCTTGGATTTGGCATGATGAAACTGGACGGAATGTCCCTGATGATGATGATTTTCAAGATGGTAACTCTGATGGAATTGAAGAAATGATTCGTGATATTTTAGCAGAACAAATGGAGATAGAACCGACAGTTGCGCGTCTATATGGTGATGCTGAAAAACCATTATATCCAGGTTGTACAGATTTTACGGTTTTTTCGGTGGTGTTATGATTGATTAACCAGAATGAGAAACATGGAAGGAGTGACAGAAGTTTTACAGAGCTGCTACAATTGATGAAAGACATTCTTCCAGAAGATAACGATCTTCCAGATTCACATTACAAAGCCAAGAAAATATTATGCCCGATGGGATTGGGATATAAGAAAATACATGCCTGTCCGAATGACTGTATTATATATATGAAGGAATATGAATTTCTGTCAGAGTGTCCTAAATGTGGGACATCATGGTATAAGGTGAAAGAAAAATCACAGGCTGGTGTAGAGATTACAAAGCTCCCTTCAAAGGTATTTTTGTATCTTTCTATAATTAATCGTTTCAAACATTTATTTGCTAATTCACATGATGAAAAAAGGTTAAGATGGCATGCTGGAGAGTGGGTATGTGATAGAAAAATACGGCATCCATCTGATTGTACACAATTGATGAAATTTGATGCGCAGTATTCTACATTTGGAAATGAAATTAGAAATCTCAGACTAGGGTTGTGAACAGATGGAATGAATCCATACCGAACACTCAGTAGCACACATAGTTCATGGCCTGTTTTATTGGTAATTTACAACCTCTCTCCTAAAGTTTGTATGAAGTGAAAATATGTCATGTTGTGTACAATGATCTATGGTCCAAAGAAACCCAGTAATGATATTGATGTTTACATGTCACCATTGATTGATGATTTGAAACTGTTATGGGCTGATGGTATTAGGGTGTATGATTCTTATAAAATGGAATATTTTCAACTGCATGCAGTGCTTCTGTTCACTATAAATAACTTCCCAGCATATGGAAATTTTTCTGGATACAGTGTTAAAGGGCATAAAGCATGTCCAATTTGCGAACAATAGACGTCATATTGTCAATTGCATCATGGAAGGAAAACAGTATACATGGGTCATCGAAAGTTTTTGCCTAGGGAACAACCATATGGAAGACTAAAAAAGGAATTCAATGGCTCACAGGAATTTGATACTTCTCCAAAACCTTTATCCCATGATCTGTATTTTGAGAGGGTGAAAAACCTTGACGTGACATTGGGAAAGACACAGAAATCTGGTAATGATAGACATATTTGGAAGAAAATGTCATTTTTTTGAGTTACCATATTGGAGATATCATGAATTTAAACATAATATTGATGTCATGCACGTGGAGAAGAATATATGTGATTCTTTGATTGGAACATTGTTAGATATTAAAGGAAAGTCTAAAGATGGGTTGAATGCAAGATTAGACTTACTATCAATGGGAATACGTTTGGAGTCAGCTCCCACTCCTAAAGGAAGAAGAACATTTCTTCCCCCGGCTTGTCATACATTATTGAAGAGGGAGAAAATTATCTTCTTTCAGTGTCTTCATGATACCAAAGTGCCTCAAGGTTATTCTTCTAATGTAAAAAATTTTGTCTCATTGATGGACTTGAAGTTGATAGGTATGAAATCACATGATTGTCACGTCATGATGCAACAAATTCTACCAGTTTCATTGCGTGGAATATTGCCCATTTGTGTTAGAAAGACTATAATGAAGTTGTGTTATTTTTTCAATTCAATTTGTAACAAGGCGATTGATGTGAATGCTTTGAAAATTTTGGAAAAGGATGCAATTTTTATACTTTGTCAATTGGAAATGTATTTTCCTCCAACTTTTTTTGATATAATGGTGCATTTAATGATTCATCTGGTTCGAGAAATAAATCTTTGTGGACCTGTATATCTTCATTAGATTTATCATTTTGAAAGGTATATGAAAATATTAAAGGGGTATGTTAAAAATCTATATCGACCTGAAGCATCCACTATTGAAAAGTATATTTCTGAGGAGGTAGAAGAGTTTTGTACGAGCTACTTATCTACGACGCAACACATAGGTTTGTCTCCATCTCGCCATGAATGAGTTAATACTGAGGGAAAGGGGATTCACGGCTTGAAAGTCAAATCGTTGACAGCTGAACAGATGAAGAAGTTAGAATCATACATCTTGAATAACATAGCTGATTCTCAACCGTATATCATATTGCATATTAATGAGTTGAAAAAATGTCATCCAAAGAAGAAAGAAATGTGTATTCTTAATGACCACAACAAATTTTTTTTTGTCATGGATTAAAATGACATTGCTTGGTAGATCAGATGTATCATAGATATTAAAATGGATAGTGGGTGGTCCATGTTTAAATGTGATAACATTGTCCGGTTATGACATTAATGGTTATACATTTCATAGGAAATCTCAGGACAACAGAAGTGTAGTTCAGAATAGTGTTGTATGGGTGTTTGCAGAAGCAATGCATTTTTCGAGTGCTAAGGACAAAAACCCAATTTCTGCATCAAGTGCACATTATGGAGTGATTGAAGACATATGGGAGGTTGATTACTTTAAAAATAAAGTTCTTGTTTTTAACTTTAAATGGTTTAACAGTAACAACAGTGTCAGATACGATGAATTTGGAATGACACTTGTTAATCTGAATAGATTGGAAGACACACCTGATTCTTTTATAATGGAAACACATGCAAAACAAATTTTCTATGTAGTAGATCAATCAGATATGCGGTGGGCTGTTGTTTTACAAGGGAAAAAATAATATGTTGGTGTGGATGAACTTGATGAATATGCTGATTTATGTGAGATCTCTAATTCCATGGAATGATTAACAGAACATAATTATGATCATGTTGAAGACATAATTTGTGCCATAAGGAACGATCACGACGAAGGAATTTGGGAAAAAAAAATCCATTTATACATTCCTATAATTACAGGTAACATATGTTTATTTCTTGTTTACATTTATTTTTTCCATAAATGTTATATATTGTAAGTTTTTTATTTATTAAAACATGTTCGAAAACAAAATAAGTATATGTTTTTGTTTGTTTTAAGTTTGTTTAGTTTACTTTATCATGTTTATAACCATTAAATGAATAATATATCTATTTTTTTGTTCACTGACAATTACTTTACCATGTTTACCATGTTTACTTGGTTTACCATTTTTACCATTTTTACCATCTTGACCATATTGACCATCATTACCATCTTTACCATTGTTTAACATGCTTACCATATTACCAATTTTTTCTATTATGCAACTTAGTATACTTTTCTATTTTCTGATTACAGTTGTATTAAAATATTTGAATTTCTATATTTGTGAACAGATGTTTGTTTTTTTATTTGAAGGATAATGACATATCATTTAGATGATCAACCACATGATTCTGTAGAGGAGCATATTTCTGGTCTTACCTCTAGGGATGAACATTCACATCCTCCTATTACGACAAAGAGTTCAACGGTTGGTAAATGTGGGTGCACACGTTTACAAAAAATTATCACTTTCCCATACACAGGATCAGATAATATTCGTTGAGTTTGATGATGATGATATTCCAAGAGGTCCGAACGCAAAAGATTTTAAGAGTTTTGTAGCAACTCATGCTAAGAGCAAAGTAAGAATTCTGTATGATGATTGGAGAAGTGTGGATAAATCGATTATCTCTTAGTTGTGGGAGACGATTTTGGTACGATATTTTGTCATTGTATGACCATTCGTTTAATGTTTCTAGTATATATAATATGTTTATCCACTTCTTTATCAGATGACATTTGATATTCCTGACACTGGAGGAGTCAGGAGAAAATGCTAATCGTTGGCTGCCAGGAGATGGAGGGATTTCAAATCAACCCTCTCATCTGATTTCATTTATGGTCATAGGAGTCATGACAATCCATTTCGTATATATCCTTTAATAGATGAAGACACATGGAGACTTTTTTTTAAAGTAGAAGAAAAGATTCATTTCTGATAAGGGCAATGTAAACTTTTATAAACTTTCTTATATAAATGATTTTATTAATGTTTTGTTAACGATTTGTTATTCTTAAATTACATCAAATAAGGAAATATAATCATGAGATCCAATCTAAAAATGTATACCCTCATAGATTATCTTGGGGAGGGTATGCATTATTGTAAGAACAAATGATGGCGGAAAAATTTCAACAACTAAGAGCTGAGTCTTCATGCTCTGGAGAGGTGGCCCCTCCATCCCCTCCATCTAGACATGAAAAATGGAAGAGAGCTCGAATGGGAAAAAATGGAAATATCTTTCAGAAGAATTGATAATCATAGCTGAGAGGATTGTAAGATATATATTTAATTTATTTAAGTTAACTATTTTCTTCATATAATTTCAATCATTACAGAAATGTTCAATTAATTAATACAGGACTCTCTTGAGGAATAGAGTTCAGAGGGGACATTTACATCTACTGGGAGGGAAGATATTTTATTTGCAGCATTGGGAAGGCATGAATATCCTGGTCGTGTAAGAGGATATCCGACAGGTGTATTGGTAAGAAAAGTGTTGCCACGTTCTTCAACTTCTAACATTGAGGGGGTTTATAAAAAAATAGAATCCTTAGAGGCTGAAGTTCATAATATTAATGCGAAGATGGAGGACAATATTAGAGAGTCGGTTCAGTCTATGTTTGCAGAAATGCAATGACAATTTCAGACTGCAGCTCCAACTCCTCCACCTCCCCCTGCAGACCCCATTATTTATCCTCCACCTCCGCCACTAGCTCCCACTCCCCCACCTCAGCCTGCAGACCCCATTTTATATCCTACGCCTCCACCACAGCTTCTTACATATTGCGAGTTGAATGTTGATGATTCTCAACATCATTTAGTAGCATATGGGTTGGTATATTGTATTGGAGATCCAGTTCATCATCAAGAATTAGAGGTCGAGAATCAGAGGGTCACTGTACAAGATATTATAGATAGATCCGTTAGGGTACCAATACCTACAGATGAGTTGGCGACAGTTGGACAGAGTATCAGACATTTTTTATTTTGGCCGTCCAGACTTCTTCGACTCATTACCATAGAGTTATGAATGTTATATCATTTATTTTATTTTTTTTATTAAAGTTGTTTTATCATTTTAAAACTAATATATTTTTCAATTTTTTTACAGGAATACTTCAAAGGTAAAGAAATATTGTATAGACAACAACAAAGAAAAATGGCTATGACATCAGATACAGATTCAAATGGTCTTGATAGATTGTCAAGATATTCGCATTTGTTGTTGGGTTATTATGAGTTTCCAATGGTAGCTCATGTTTGTAGACATGAAATAAGTGTGGGGATTATAAAAACCGATATCATGGAGCTTGTTGCTGGAGATAAGTTGGGAATCAACGTGGTGCAAATTTTTTCCATGTAAGTCTTATCACCTTTTCCCTGCATTATATTTATTAAAAATGTATACTTATGTATGTTTTGTATTAGGTATCTTTATAAAATTTGTGATAGGAATGAGATGACAGAAGTATATGGATTCATGGACCCGCAATTGATTTCCCCTGAAGCATGTGCATTGAATGAGAAACAAAGAAGGGTTTATATTGCTGAAATATTTGAAAATAATATAATCACACAATGTTGGATGATGCCTTTTTTTGAGAGGTATGAAACACATTTCTCTCAAATAGTTAATTATCTTTTAACATAAAATACCACTAACATTAAATTTACTTTTATCAGTGATCATTGGATGTTAGGGGTTTTTTTCCCAAGGTAGAAAGATCTTTATTGGATATGCTCTATCCATGGTGATGTGCAGGAAAGTTTTAAGAATATATTGGAAAGGTAAGTTCCAATTTCTCAATAGTTTTATATATTATAATAAATTTTAAATTTACCCCATTTGTATTATATTCTAACAGTGCATGGGCCTACTTTCAAAAAAACACAAAGAAAAGAAATGCAAAGATCAAATTTGTAAATGCGAAGGTAAATTTCCATTTATAATTTGTAATTTTTGATTTATTACATAAAAATAATATATTGAATTTACACTCATTCAAACAGAATTGTCATGAACAACAAGGCCTCATCGAATGCGGATATTATATGTTAAGATTTATGTATGAAATAATAACAACTGGGACAGTTGTGAATTTTGGCTTGGTACGATTTCCCCTTAAACTTTTCCATAATATTTCAAATTGATTTTTTCATTATACACGTTAACTACCTTCTTTTTCATTTGTATCTTTTTGATGACCCTAAAACCTATACTGCTGAAGACATCAAACACTTACAAGTGGAGTGGTCAAATTATTTAACAGGTTTGATTGAATTTTAGTTGTTTGTAATGTAAAATGTAATTTTGAATATTGTCATTGTAATTGTGTATTTGGTAGTTGTTTAGGTTGTATTTAGTTTTTTTTTTAAGTTGAAAGTGTATGTTTTGAATGTTATATAAGTGAAGGTTTAATTTTTCTCTACTTCTTGTTTTGGTTTCCTTGTGATGGTTTTTCTGGTATGGATTTAGGTCAGTGGGGGAGGGGTTCCAAGGGTGTGGGGGTGTGTTTAGTGGGGTTGGGGGGTGTCCAGCGGTCTGGGAGGGTTGTCCGGTGCGGTGGGGGGACAGTCTTGGGTGGTGGCAGGGTTGTCCGGGGGTGGGGGTATACATGCGGGTGGGGGGGGGGGGGGTTGTCAAGGGGTGTTTGGGTCTATCCAGGGGTGTGGTGGGGGCTGTTAAGTGGGGTGAGGGTGTGCTGTTCAGGCGGGTGGGGGGGGGGGGTTCGAGGGGTGTTTGGGGATTTCTGGAGGTCGGGGGGCAGTCTAAGAGTGTGTTGGGGGCTCCAATGGGGTGGGGGAGGATTTTCGAAGGGGTATACATGAGGGTGGGAGCTCCAATGGGGTGGGGGAGGGCTGTCCAGGGGGTATAAATGAGGGTGGGGGATCCAACGGGGTGGGGGAGGGCTGTCTATGGGGTTTACATGAGGGTGGGGGCTATCTAGGGGGTAAGTTTTATATGTTATCAATGTGCATGCTTAATTTTGATCTACTTCTGTTTTTGTGGTATGATTTCTTGATTTGTTTTTTGGTTGATTCTGGTGGAGAGAGGATTGACTGCATTCAATTTTTTTTAAAAAATTTGGGTTTATCACATCAGTTATTTAATAACCGACGTGATAAAAGGCCTGGAAAATGGTTTATCACATTGGTTATTTAATAACTGACGTGATAAAAGGCCTGGAAAATGGTTTATCAATTCGGTTATTTAATAACCGACGTGGTAAACCCCCACCCCCCGGTTTATCACATCAGTAATTTAATACCCGACGTGATAGACCCCCTCCCGTGGTTTATCAGGGTGGTTATTATATAACCGACATGATAAACCCCACTCCCCCGGTTTTTCACGTCGGTTATTATATAACTGACGTGATAAACACCCCTAACCCCAATTTATCATTTCGGTTATTATATAACCGACGTGATAAACAACCCTCACCCCGGATTATCTCATCGATTATTAAAAAACCGACGTGATAAACCCCCTCCCCCCCGGTTTATCATGTCGTTTTTTAATAAATGACGTGATAGACCATTTCCCCATCCTTTTATCACTTCGGTTATTAAATAACCGACGTGATAAACCATTTTCCAGGCCTTTTATCACGTCGGTTGTTAAATAACCGACGTGATAAAACCTTCCCATTATCTTTATCACGTCGGTTCTAAAATAACCGACATCATAAACATCGCAATTTTATGTTTTTGACGTCGGTATTAAAATACCCGACGTCAAAAACGTTATTTATAACGTCGCCCGTATTAACGTCTGCTAGAAACCGATGTAAAAAATGGAAAATAACCGATGTAAAATACGTTTTCTGCACTAGTGGTCCTTCGGAAGTTATTGGGTATGAAATTAAATTTTAGTACAGCTTTTTATCCTCAATCATAAGGGCAGTCCGAATGAACAATTCAGACCGTGGAGGATATGCTACGTGCTTTTTTACTGAATTACCAGCAAAGTTGGGACCAACATCATTCTCTGGTTGAATTTTTTTATAATAATAGTTTTCATTATAGTATACAGATGTCTCAATTTGAGGCATTATATGGAAACCGGTGTTTAACTCAAGTTTTTTGGGATGAATTAGGTGAAAGGAAGTTTATGGGACCAAAATTGCTAAAAGAGATGGAAAAAAAGATCAATTGACTCAGAAGCACATTAGAACATCTTAGAGCAGGCAGAAATGTTATGCGGATAACCAGGTGAAGGATCTTTCATTTGAGGTAGGTGATCATGTCTTTCTAAAAGTTTCTTCATGGAAAAGTGTGATGAATTTTGGTAAGAAGGGAAAGTTGAGTCCAAGGTTCATTAGACATTATAAAATTCAAGAAGAATATGGATCAGTTGCCTATAGAGTGGATATACATCCATGTTTGTCCTAGGTACATAATGTTTTTCATATTTCAATGCTGAGAAAGTTTATGCCAGATCCATCTCATGTTTTCAGTCCAGAAGTAGTTCAGTTGGAAGAGAATCTCTCTTTTGAGGAACAACCAGTCCATATTCTTGACCGAAGAGAGAAAGTGTGGTGGAATAAGTTAATTTATTAGGACAATGTTTTGTGGAAAACCCATATGGTTGAATCAACAATGTGGGAATATGAAAATTCTATGAGGGATAAAACCCCCCACTTATTTGATAGGTGAATAAAAATTACGAGGATGCAACTTCAAAAAGGGGGGAAGCATGTAACATCCCATGTAAATAAATATAATACATTTTAATATTTGTGAATTAAATATTAATTTTACTTAATGGGGATGATATGTTCGATGGTGTACCTGATATGCAACAAAAGTTTTCTTTGAAATCTTATGTTCCACACAATGCATAATCATAATGAAAAATAATAATATAATATTATTTTAAAAGGTAGTTAATGCTTAGCCATTGTATTTTTTGTAATTAATATAACTAAATAACATATTATTAAACATGTTTTATAATTTTTTTTACATTTATCCAATAAAAGTTATAGACAAAAAATGTGACTGAATCTAATTTTAAGCATAAATACTCTAATATTCTTTAAAAGGTCGATTTACTGCCTTGTGATGGAAAAACCTCCTTAAATATAGTTTTGTTAACCTTTATTTTTTTATTTGAAAAAATAAAATTCTTATTTAGAATCAGGACATCAATATTTATTTTCATTAAATTTATGGTAATTTTCAGATAAAGTTCATTTTTCAATGAATAGAAAACCATTGTGTATTTTAATTCAAAACATCCTTTTAATCTAATTTATTTCTGGTTACATTATCTTTATAATTGGTTTTAATATGTAATTAGATTATATTTTAACCATTTAATCCAATTTTGATAATTGGATGTAATTTCACATTGAAATTGGACATAAACAAGTGTTAATCTTTTGATAGTAATTATTTCATAAAAACACTCTTGGTTTGACAAAAAGAATTAATTTTAAATTAATTAATAAAAATTCAATATTTTAAATTGGTAAAATAGAAATCGTTTTTGAATTCAGAATACCAAATATATATTCAGCTTAATTTTTGGTATTTTTCTAAAAACCATCAATTTTTTATGAATAGTGAAAACACAAAGTAGTAGTTAAAAACCTTAATTTTTCATTTAAATGAAATTTTATCGCTTCATTGAATTGAATTTTGGTAGTAAAAAATACATGGTTTTTATCATAAATTAAAATCTGGTCAAATAAGAAGAATTTTTTAGTGAATAGTAACTATTGACTTTTATTTATCATGGTTAAAGGTAAATAGGGAAATCCAATGTAAAAATAATATTATAATAATATTAAATTACCCTATTATGTGTCATAATCCAATTGGTTAATAAATTTCTTACTATTGGAATCATTGGGTCAATTTTGGGACCCCGTGGAGCCACTTAAGAGTGATAATGACACTTTATATTAATTAATTTAGTGTAAAGAGAAAAATGACTTAAAAATATATCTTTTAGAAAATATATTATTAAATGGAGTTATATAAGTTATCTCTTCGACTATAAATATTAATTTCAATGATAAAATGATTTCGTACATCATGTGTTTTTTTAATTATTTTTAATCATAAAATACATAAAATTATTTATCAAACAATAAAGATGCAGTGTTTACATCATTAATGAATGATTTATATAATTAAGAATATAAAAAATAAAAAAAATATCCAAAACATGTCCAATTATTATAGGATAATTTTATTTTGAACAACAATCATCTTATCTTTGACTTTAATGAGTTTTAGACCTTTAGAAACCGAATATCATTATATAATAAAATAATATATTCAATATTTCGAAAAGAGCCCCTCTTCCCCCTTATAAAAATACCTCACCTCTAACCCACTCATAAAACTTCTCAAGCCCATTGTCTCATCCAACCTTTATCTAATTACACTCCCTATATCCCTATCTTCTTCCTAGAAGCATTTCCTCTTGTTAGAAGGCAATTTAAGTAAACCATTTGGTTCACACCAAAGATAGATACCCAATTTAAAGGTAACATCTTCTCTTAACTTCTTATCATTTATTGTACTTCTCCAACCCCCTAATATATTTTTATTCATTTATTTTATAGAAACAACAATATCCTCAATATACTAGGTTGTTGTTATGAGAACAATTCTAATTACATTTACACACATCTTCACTTAATGGGTAATGAACATATTGTTTCTATGGACAACAAACTACTACCTCATGAAATGATGATTGTTCAATATTCTTAAACCACCTATTATGGTGGAAATTAATATAAAAATTTATTTATATGTGATGTATATTATATTTAAATAGTTTCTATTCTTTTTTATTTTTCATTTATAGAATAACATTATGGTTTCCATAGTGGGTAAATATGAATATTTTAATTTGAGGAAGTGAGAACTACCACCCCCACAAAGTTATATTACTCGTTAATGCCATAAGTGGAACATATAAAGGATGGAGTTAGTGAATTTATATATGATATTATACCAGACTTATAATATAACTTTATATCATTATGTTTTCATTCCATTAAATATGAATTATAAATGAAAGTAGCATTCATGTGTATGTATGGCTTACCATCTCCATTAATGGTGAATTTCATTTCTTATATCCAAATGTTATGTGCAATTATAAATAAATATATATAATGGATATATATGAAATCTATGATATCTAAATCATGAAAACAAGTATGGAGATAATGGAATTTTGATAACACGGACAACTTGTACTTATGTGAAGTTCATTTTTTACTCAAGTACCAAATATCGAAAAAACAACCATTATTAACATAAATGATTACATAATGTTTATAACATGGTAATAAGTGATATAAAAGGAATAATAAAATTGAAAAAGGTTCTTAATAAATTATAAATTAACTTAAGTTTATTATTCAATTGATTAAAGAACGAATGATCCAAGTCGGACTTGAGGTAAGGGAACTTCTTAACCCAATTTACAATCGTTGGTTTAAACTTCTACTTCTTCATTATGCCTTGCTGTGATTATGTGAGATATGTATTTTGATGTCCTATCTATTATTTATACATTATTTATGTGTACTTATAGTTATTATACATGATTGATTTATTTTATTTAAAAATTTATCGTTGTAAGGGACTTCGACTTAGTCTCCTTTAATTGAGGAATATTTTGTTTTATACACGACATTATTTTATAGTTGTATAAACCCCTTTAACTTTTAATTTTATTAAAAGGGAATATTTGTTCTATGATGTGTTTTACTAATCAAAAAAAGGAATGTTTCTTAATGTTTCTGGTGATAATGACCTCTCCACCGCGGTAATGGTTAGTTGGCTTCCTCTATAAGCCTTAATGTTTTTAAAAAGAAAATGAATCCCTTATACTCTTTTTGGGTGTTTTGGTATTGAATGTGGTTTTTGATATGGATTTATTTTTTAAAAATATTTAAATGATATATTGTGATTGATATGTGGAAATTTTATCTTCCCTTTATGCTTATTTTTTTTAATATGTTATGGTTCTTGGGAAATTTTTACGTATATGGGTGGTTCCGGGATAAACTTAGGGTGACTGAGACTGAGATAACTCTCTAATGAATTGCGTAATGTGATAAAGATAAATTTTAATATTTCACCTATGATATTTAGGGAATATACTGTGATGGGTATTTGAATATAGCTCCCTATATAGCTATGATAGCAACAATATAAGTATAATATGGATGCCACAAGTTACCATTATGATTTATGATTTTTATCTTTTATTCATAAATCATATGATTTCATGAGGTTTGATGAAGAGACTATGTTATGTATGTATTGATGAAGTACTATTTTCTTTATTTGTATAATACCACTTACTGAGATTTTTATGTTGATTCCATGTTTTGAAATGTTTTTCAAAGGATTTAAATATGAATAGGGTTAAAATTGTGATCATGGAAAAGTCATGTTGTCTAAAACATGAAACTAAACATGACTCTTTTTTAAGAGTAATTATTTTATAAATAATATGGAAACTGAGTAGAAGTGTCTAATTTTCAATTTTTGAGAAGTAATAGTTATGGCCTAATTATCTAATGTAACACCTGATATTTTTATGATAAATGTTTTTTTTATGTTATATACATCATCGAAGGAATAATTCACTACACATAACACTATTTTGGCTTTCTTTACACGCAATAGCGACCTTTCTCCATAGCCTGCGTCATACGCAATACCGAGTTTCACTAAACAATGATTTGATGTTAAAATATTATTAAAACTAGCCGTTATGAAGAGTAATACCCACTTTTTGAAATTTTTTAAATTTTATCTTTCAAAATGGATTTCATTTTTGGATTTGGAATATCGAAATTAGCCTAGTGTGATATTTTGGTATTTTTCTAAAAACGTTCAATTTTTGATGAATAGTGAAAAATGGGTTACTATTTAAAAACCGCCTTTTTATTTAAATTTATTTTTGATCAACATTGATACGTAATACATATATAAGTTCAATGTAATTTATTGCAGTCATTTTATAATAATTTTAGATTTGAAAAATGTTTATTGAACTTTTCACCTTCTTTTACCCACCTCCTAGGAGAATTTGCAAATTCACATAAAATTTAATTTTACCGCTTCTATGACTGGAATTTCAAAAATCCGAGAGACACAGTAAATATCAAGGACTAAAATAAGGTTCAATAAGATGAAAATAATTTTTTGTGAATAGTAACGTTTTACTTTTTTACCATGGTTAAAAGTAAATATGGTAATTAGGGGTAAAAATGATATTATTATTACCCTAACACATGTCATAATTCTATTGGATAAGTTTAATTCGACCAAAAACAACATTAAGAATAATATATGACCATTTAGGCCCACTTGGATTAGATTAAGACATTTAATATTATTTTATTTAATGAATAGTTAAAATAGTTATAATCAATGTTTAATAACTAAAATATTTTTAATATAAGGTTATACATAAGATAAATTGTACTATAAATATTCATTATAAATATAAAAATATTTCCTATATAACTATATTTTATTTATAATTTTTAGACTTTAAATAATTCAATTTATTTATGACATAATGATGATGCAGTAATTATATTATTAATGAAATATTAACATAATTGTTGTTATAAATACAAAAATAAATGTAATTTGAGACTTTTTAGGAATTAAAATAATTTTATAGGTTAATATGACATGTTAGTGTTGATTCAATTAACTTTTTTCGAACTAATCATTCTGTTATGATTTTCACAAAAATCAATCAACAAATAGTGTCAAACATGACATAAAATAGTTTTTAAAACAAATATTATATTATTAATTGTTATTTTATTCCTAAAAATACAAGGTTCATCAAAATTACTTATATAAGGTTATATATATTAATAATATACAACTTGGGGTTCTTTGGTCTTGTTATAGTAAGTTTATTAACCTTATAGTGTAAGTAAAAAAGAAGACATGGAAAAAGTAAAATTATTTAACTTAACGTTAAATCTAAATGATACGGTTATAATAGAAACCTAAACTTGTCTAAATTATATTGGATGAGAGTATTTCGACCCATACCCACCTTAGAATCGAAATAAATCAATTTGGAGCTATTAAAAACCGAATATGACTTTATAATAAAATAATATTTTTAGTTTTTTCAAAAGTGCCTCTCTCCTCCCTTAAAAAAGGGCACCTCCTCCCTCCCCTCCTGACACAACATTGAGCCTTCAAGATTGGCCAAACTCTGCCAATTTCTCTTCTACACTTCTCTAGAAACATCCTAGAGGTTTTGGTTTTCTTCAAAGACCATCATTAGTGCCCAAATAGGAGGTTTAGTAGAGGTGCTTTAAAGAAGAGGTAATGTTCATTACAGATTATTTCAACATAATTTCTTCTTCTACTTCATATTCATTAGTTGCTTTATTATGAAGTAATAATATCAGTGTCACTCATATAATTATATGTTATTATATGTATGAAACAACCCTATTTCCCCATTTATCCATCCTACATAAAACGAAATCACCACGCGTGCGTACATACGAAATACCGTCTCCACGACGTGGTGTAATCTATATTCCACCACCACCATACTTGTATTGGTATTATGGTGTAAATAATAACTACATATTATTATTCCAATGTGATATTGATTCTGAAATAGTACAAATTCACTCCAATAAAAGTCCACGATCATTCGAACAATATCATCGCTCGTGCGTACGTACGGAATACCGTCTCCACGATGTGATGCGACTCATTCTACATGATCTTCATTGCATAATGATTATATAAATTAATTGAATGAATAAATTTTATATATATTCCACTAATACCATTCTGTAAAGGAGGTATGTATAACCTAAAAAGAATAATAAGAATTTATTCGACAAAACATGGATAAGAACAAAAAGTAATAAACACCCGAATAACAGGTAGCAATGAAATATTACTAATAAGAAGCTAAGAATATGAACATATATGATATCATAACAATAAATATGATTCTAGAAGAAGTAAATGACATTATTTAAATCACTATAAAATAGGTTCAGACACATACGAAGTAAATCAGACCTAAGGTAAGGGAAAATCTCGCGATCTCAATTTTTATCTGAGATTGTTTTTACTTTAGAATTTACTGAGGAATATTTATCATCCACATCCATGTTTAGTCAATATTTAATATTATTGATATCCTCATACAATGTTTTAAATTCAATTTTATCCTTCGGTGAGTTTTTAGTAAAAGATATGAAAGGAATCTTTTTTCGTTTTTCGAACAAGGAACTATTTGACTTTTCCAGCCAATGTACGAGAAGGATGTTTCTTTAAATTATACGGAATGAATGGATTTTTTGAAAATTATTTCCATTAAGCTTAAATTACATGTTTTCAAGTATATTTTTAATCAACTTATTTTAGTTTAAAATTATATGACATGTTAAGAAAGGAAAATGTTTTTGAAGTAGAAAGGATATTTTCCTCAAGAATGGAGTTCAATTGTTTTATCAAATTTATTTTCCATATATAATAATACAGGGTTCTATTTCTATCCCTATTTTTACATTTATTTGATTATGCTATGATGGAATTATTTTTCTGAATTCGTTTTATCTTATATGATTTATGTTATGATGGCATGATGTATAAGAGTCCCATTTTTATTACATGGGTTATGCTATGATGTATGATTTATGATTTTGTTGCACACAAAAGAATGATTTCATTGTGAGATGGGTGGGACCTATATCTCCCTCCAATTAATTGGGTAAAGATTTATATCTCATGAGATATACATGGCTGGAATGGCAGGTTAATCTGGTTCAGTGAAACAAGACTGAAATGAGGAGTGAACTCGGTTAAAAAATGGACGTTGTCCGCTATGATAGTCTTGGAAATGAGTCTTGACTACTAATAAATGATTCTCTATGATTATGTGTATATTCCATAAAAGTTTCATGTTTTATGTTATGAATATTGGGATTACATTTCACAATTATGATTTATCCCATGTTATGAAATTATGATTTCTTTTGCAGGTTAAGATTTTCAAAATGTTATGTTCTTATTAATATGATGTGATTGATATTTATTTTGTTTACCCTTACTAAGAATTTGAGCTCACCATTTTTGTATTTTTTCTTTCCTCAGGTTAGGAAAAAGGTTATTAAGTAGGATATGCCAAAAAGGGACTCTAGATATGATGAAATAAATGGGAGACAATGTAGATGCTTTATGAACTAGTTGTTTATGTTTCCCAGTTTCTAAAGACACTATACCTATACAGTCCTTTCATTGTTTTGTTATATGTTGTAATAAGTGTGATTCAATTTTGAAGTAATAACAATGAATTTAATGTATGGGTAGTTATAGTTGGTAATAGAGGCAAAGGAGGTAGCAATGAATCAGATCCTTGGGAACACTCACATGTGAGCATTGGACGAAACATGGCTCTCCGCCCAAGGGCTTCATGAGGAAATGGCTGCCACTGGGTATGGTGGTGTGTCCCGCCCAGTGGGTGTAGCCCCCCATGGAGTGCCCTGATAGGTATCAAATACTGTCCACTGTATGTAATTCCAGACCATTATAATTGGTATGAGAGGAAAGGTATAGTCAAAATTTAGAAACATGGATGTGAAAGCCTTAGTAAGAACCCTAAGGATATGTATAAGCACATAACACAATCTTAGTGTTTTAGAAATAGCCATGAGTAACCTATGATAAGACCTTAAGTGTGAAATTTTATTCTTGATTATGTGGTTTTACTATTATAATTATAGTTGATCACAATATTCTTCTTGGTTTTAGTCAATGGATGGATCCCAAATGAACCATGTTAATGCTGAATGCGAAGGGCAATGAAATGATTGTCCCCCTGAGCAACCAAACGTTATGGGAGCTGGAATGAAAAATCTTGTAGCCATCCTCACACAACTTTCTCAAGCTATGAATCATTCAGGACTTCCAAACGAGAAAAAGAAGGAGCAACATTCTCTTGAATCTTTCAAGAGGCAGTGTCCCCCCACATTCAATGGGTTTTCTGATCTATTATTGGCTGAACAGTGGATCAGTTCCACTGAAAATATATTTTCAGTTCTTCAATGTTATGAACATGATAAAGTCATCTTAGCAGTTTATCATTTGGAAGGTGAAGCTGATCAATGGTGGAATCTTATCAAGAATACGAGTCCAAGATATGAAATTGAGTCCATGGATTGGGATGAGTTCAAAAACTTATTTCTCAATAAGTACTTCCCTCGTATTATTCGAACAAAGATGGAGATGGAGTTTCTTAAACTGAATCAAAAGGATGATGAATCTGTTGGTACCTACGAAGAAAATTTCACAAGACCAGCAAGGTATGCTTCTGGGATTATTATCCAATCTGAGAGTAAGATCGATCGATTCTTTAGTGGCTTAAAATAAAGTCTTTGAAGGGCGTTATCCATAAGGGACTTCAATAGCTACGAGGAAATTGTTCACTATGCTCTCAAGGTTGAGATGGATATTGGAGTAACCCATCAGTCATATGGGTTTGATAAGAAGAGGAAAATGGAATTCAAAGGAAAATCTAAAGAGCACAATGAAAAAAATATGAGTTTTCCCTTATGCTCAAAGTGTGGAAAGAAACATGGAGGGGGTTTTCTTAAAGGGACAAGTAAATGTTTCAAATGTGGAAAGGAAGGTCATCGGGCATTTTAATGCCACAATGATGGGAAGAAGATGTCTTGTGATGTGAACAAAGAAAAGGCTACACAGAGTGCACCTCCTACACCTCAATGTTACAAGTGCAATGAAATGGGGAATTATGCTAATCAATGACCTTATCCAAGGGTTGTTGATGATGATCAACATCACCAAACTCTTAAGGAAAAAGATAGAGGAAAGTCACATGCAATTTCTATCAGCAATGTAAAGTATGAGAATGAAGTGGTGAAAGTTACACTAACCATCAACTCTAAATTAGAAAATGTTTTATTTGATCCTGGATCCACCAACTCTTTTATTTCTGAAGAATTTTCTAAGGGTATCACCATATTACCTCAACAGTTAGATATTGAGTTAGCAGTGACAACCCCTAATGGAAAAACAGTTGCATCAAAAGTTTACAATTCTTCTCTGATTGATGTTTGTGGGAAAGTGATTCCCGCAAGTATTGTGATCCTTACTATAGTGGAATTTTATGTGATTCATGGCATGGATTGGCTTTCATTATATAGAGCTCATATCAATTTCCAAATAACAGAAGACATATTTCATATTCTAGATCAATCTATGATCGTCTATCGATTCAAGGATGAACATAACCTTCTAGTGGAAATTTCTTCCATTTTATGGGTCATGATTCCACTAAATGAAGGTTATATATCTCAAATGGTTGGAGAGAAAATCATGATTAAGAATATGACCATTGTACGAGAGTTTGATGATGTATTTCCAAAGTAATTCTCTGGTCTCCCACCAAATTGTGATGTTTAATTTTCAATAGAACTCGTACCAGTTGCTTTACCTATTTCAAAGACACCTTATAGAATGGCCCCAATTGAGTAGTATGAATTGAAGAAGCAACTCCAAGAGAAACATCATAAGGAATTCAAATGCCCTAGTGCGTCACCATGGGGAGCACCTGTTCTGTTTGTTAAGAAGAATGACAGATCAATGAGACTCTGTGTTGATTGTCGAGAACTTTGTAAGATCACTATCAAGAACAAATATCCTCTCCCACATATTGATGACTTATTTGACCAACTATGCAGATCTCAATACTTTTCCAAGATTGATCTTCATTCAGGGTATAATCAATTAAGGGTCAAAAGGGAGGATATACCAAATACGACTTTATGTACAAGGTATGGACACTATGAATTTATAGTGATGCCATTTGGTCTTACTAATGCCCCTACTATCTTCATGGATCTGATTAATAGAGTCTTTAGAGACTATCTTGATCAGTTTGTGGTAGTCTTTATAGATGATATTCTTGTCTATTCAAAGAGCAAGGTAGAATATAAAGATCACTTGAGAATTATATTGAAGACACATAGAAAGGAGAATCTTTATGCCAAATTTACCAAGTGTGAATTTTGGCTTAAAAAAGATGCATTTTTGGGTCACATAATCACAAAAGAGGGGATATCTGTAGATCCAAGAAAAATTGAGGTTATCGAAAGATGGTTGAGACCAACAATAGTAACTGAGATCCAATGTTTTCTGGGTTTGGCTGGATATTATTGACATTTGGTGAATAATTTTTCACGAATATCTAATCCAGTCACCAAGTTGACTCGAAAAGGAGTTAAGTTCGTGTGGACAGAGGAGTGTGAAGATAATTTCAAGGAGTTGAAAAGAAGGTTATCCAGTGCACCTGTACTCACACTGCCTTGTAGTGGAGAAAGGTTTGTGATCTATAGTGATGCATCCAAGAAGGTATTAGGGTGTGTTCTCATGCAAAATGATATGGTGATAGCTTATGCCTCTCGATAGTTGAAAATCCATGAGAAAAATAACCTAACTCATTATTTGGATTTAGATGCGGTAATATTTGCATTAAAGATTTGGAGGAATTATATTTATGTATAATGGTGTGATATTTATACTGATCATAAATGATTAAAGTAAATTTTTACAAAATGGAGCTGAATATGCGCCAAAGAAGATGGTTGGAGCTGAATAATGATTATGACTGCTCAATTCATTACCACCCTGGGAAAGCAAACAAGGTGGAAGATGCATGCCAGCATATCAATGATGAGGGTCACAAAAGATCCAATATTTATGGATTTACAAAGGATGGATCTTGGAATTAAAATGGAAGGGGAGAAATCTTATATTTCTCAAATGAATGTTCAACCATCTATACATGTGAATATTAAAGAGGCACAGAAATAAGATGTAGAGTTACAAAAGAAGGTGAGAAATGTTCCTGAATTCAACCTTGATTGTGAATGTATAATAATGTTACAGAAATGGGTTTGTGTTCCTCCCATCCCAGAATTAAAGAAGGAGCTGCTGGATGAGGCTCATATTTCTTCATTCTCTATTCATCCTGGAAGCACGAAGATGTATAGGGACCTGAAAGAGTACTTCTAGTGGGATGGCATGAAAAGAGATGTTGTTGAATATGTCTCTCGATTCTTGGTTTGTCAGCAAGTTAAAGATGAGATACAGAAGTCTAAGGGGAAGTTACAACCATTAACCATAACTGAATGTAAATTGGAAAACATCACTATGGACATTGTCACTGGACTTCCTAAAACATCCAAAGACAATAATTCTATCTGGGTCATAGTTGATCATCTTACGAAGTTGGAACACTTCATTGCTATTCGAGAGGATTTCTCTCTAGATCATCTTGCCAGGATATATTTAAAGGAAGTGGTAAAATTTCATGGAGTACCACTTTCCATTATATCTGATCGAGATCCAAGGATTACCCCAATGTTTTGGAGAAGTCTTCAGCATACTCTAGATATAGGGTTGAGTTTTAACACTTCTTATCACCCTCATATAGGCAGTCAGTCTAAAAGGACAATTCAAACTCTAGATGATATGTTGAGAGCTTGCTCAATTGATGTCAAAGGTGGTTGGGATCAACACCTACCTTTGGTGTAATTTTCATATAATAATATCTTTCACTCCTGTATTTAGATGGCTTCTTATGAAGATATCTATGAAATGAAATACAGGACCCAAACATGTTGGGCTGAAGTTGGGGAAATAAAGCTATTTGGACATGATCTTGTTGAAGAGATGGAAGAAAAGGTTAGATCTAGTCAACAACACACAAGAGAAGCTCAGAGTAGACAAAAAAGTTATGCCAACAACAGAATAAAAGAACTATAGTTTGAAGTGGGTGATAAAGTGTTCTTAAGAATATCTCCTTGGAAGAGAGTAATGAGATTTGGAAAGAAGGGAAAGTTGAGCCCTAGGTATATCGGTCCTTACAGAATAATGGATCGTGTTGGGAAGGTAGCTTACCGATTGGCACTTACACCGAATCTCTCTCATTTTCATGATGTGGTCGATGTATCACTTCTAAGAAAGTACATACCCAATCCTTCACATGTACTACGCTCAGAAGTTATACCACTAGAGGAAGATCTTTCTTATAAAGAACAACCGATAGAGATTCTGGATCATAGCAAAAAAGTTCTACAGAACAAGACCACTCTCTTGGTGAAAGTTTTATGGAGGAACCACTAATTAGAAGAAGCTACATGGGAACTTGAGCATATGATGAGGGAAAGGTATCCCCATCTGTTTGTTACAGAGTGACGAATTTCTAGGGTGAAATTCAATTTAAGGAAGGGTAGAATGTAACACCCGATATTTTTAGGATAAATGTTTTGTTTTTATGTTATATACATCATCAATGGAATCTTTCACTACACACAACACTAGCTTGTATTTCTTTACACAAAATCACGACCTTTCTCAATAGCTTGCGTTGTACGCAATACCAAGTTTCACTAAACAATGATAAGCAATTAAAATATTATTAGAACTAGCCGTTATGAATAGTAATATCCACTTTTTGAAATTTTGTAAATTTTATCTTTCAAAATGGACTTCATTTTTGGATTCGGAAGAGCGAAATTAGCCTAGGGTGAAATTTTGGTATTTTTCTGAAAATTTCATTTTTTAATGTATAGTGAAAACACTGGGTTACGATTTAAAAACTGACTATTTATTTAAATTTATTTTAGATCAAAATTGATACATAATACCTATATAAGTTCGATGTAATTCATGTGAGTAATTTTATAATAATTTTATATATATAATAATTTTATTGAACTTTTCACCGTCTTTTACCCACCTCCTAGGAAAATTTGCAAATTCACATAAAACGTAATTTTACTGCTTCTGTGTGTCGAATTTCAAAAATCCGAGAGACATGGTTAATATCACAGACTAAAATGTGGTTCAATAAGATGAAAATAATTTTTGGTGAATAGTACCATTTTACTTTTTTTGCCACACTTAAAAGTAAATAGGGCAATTAAGGGTAAAAATGATATTATTATTACCCTAACACATGACCTAATTCTATTGGATAAGTGTAACTCGACCAAAAACAACCTTGGGAATAAAATATGACCATTTAGGCCCACTTGGATTAGATTAGGACATTTAATATTATTTTATTTAAAGAATATTTAAATTAGTTAAAATCAATGTTTAATAACTAAAACATTTTTAACATAGGGTTATACATAAGATAAATTCGAATATAAATATTCATTATAAAGATAAAAATATTTCCTAGATAATGGTATTTTATTTATAATTTTTATATTAAAATTTTTTATTGATTTATGAAACAATATTGATGTAGTAATTATTTTATTAATGAAATATTAACATAATTGATGTTATAAATACTAAAATAAATGTAATTTGAGACTTTTCATGAATTACACTAAATTTATAGCTTAATATGACCTCTTAGTATTGATTTATTTAACTTTATTCGAATTATTCATTCTGTTATGATTTTTACAAAAATCAATCACCAAATAGCATCAAAATTGACATAAAATATATTTTAAAACAAACATTATATTATTAATTGTTATTTGATTCCAAACAATATATAGTTCGTCCAAAAGACATAGATAGGGTTATATATATTTATATTAAACAACTTGTGGTTCGTGTTTCTTGTTATAGTAAGTTTATTAACCATATAGTGTAAGAAAACAAGAAGACACAGTAAAAGTAAAATTATTTAACTTAAAGTTAAATCTAAATGATAAGGTTTAAATAGAAACTTAAACTTATCTAAATTCTATTGGAAGAGAGTATTTAGAACCATCACCAAATAAATCAATTTGGAGTTATTATAAACTGAATATGTCTTTATAATATAATAATATTTTTTGTTTTTTCAAAGGTGACCCTCTCCTCTCTTATAAAAGGGCACCTCCTCCCTTTCCTCCTAAAACCACTTTGAGCCGTAAATCTCGGCCAACCTCTGCCAATTTCTCTTCAACACTTCCCTAGAAAAATAATAGAGGTTCTGTTCTTCTTCAAAGACAATCTTTAGTGACCAAAGAGGAGGTCATGAAGAGGCGCTTCAAAGAAGAGGCAATGTCCGTTACCGATTCTTTCAACTTTATTTCTTCTTCTACATGTTCTTCTTTAGTTGTTTCATTATGAAGTAATAACATAAATATCACTCATATACTTATATGTTATTATAAGTATGAAACAACCCTATTTCACCATCTATCCATCCTACGGAAAACGAAATCACCGCGCGTGCGTACGTACGGAATACCGTCTCCACGCCGTGGTGTAATATATTTTCTACCACCACCATAATTGGATGGGTATAATGGTTAAAAAAATAACTATATATGATTATTGTAAAGTGATATTTATTCTAAAGTACTATACATACACTCCAATACAATTCCACCATCATGGGAACGATATCATCACTCGTGCGTACGTATGGAATACCGTCTCCATGATGTGATGCGACTCATTATACATGATCTTCATTGCATAATGATTATATAAATGATTTGAATGAATAAATATGATATATATTACACTAATACCATTCTGGAACTGAGGTATCTATATCCTAAAAAGAATAATAAGAATTTATTCGACAAAACACGCATAAAAACAAAATGTAATAAACACCCAAATAACAAGTAGCAATGAAATATTACAAATAAGAAGCTAAGAATATGCCCATATATTGTATCATAAAAATAAGTATGATTCTGGAATACATAAATGACATTATTTAAATCATTATACAAGAGTTTTAGACACTTACGAAGAAAATTGGACCTAAGGTAAGGGAAAATCTCGCAATCTCAATTTTTATCCGAGATTGTTTTTACGTCAGAATTTACTAGGGAATATTTATCATCCACATCCATGTTTCGTCAATATGTAATATTATTTCTATCCTCCTACAATTTTTTAAATCCAATTTTACCCTTCGGTGAGTATTTATTATAAGATATCAAAGGAATCTTTTGTCGTTTTTCGTACGAGGTATTTTTTGAATTTTCCAGACAAAGTACGAGAATAATGTTTTTTTACTTATATGGAATTAATGGATTTTTAGAAAATTATTTCCATGAAGCTTACTTTAAAAGTTTTCATGTTTATTTTTAATCAACTTATTTTAGTTTAAAATTATATGACATGTTAAGAAAGGGAAATGTTTTTCAACTAGAAAGGATATTTTCTTGAAGAATGGAGTTCAGGTGTTTTATGAAAATTATTTTCCATCTAAGATAATATAGGGTTCTCTTTCTATCCATAAATTTACATTGATTTGATTATTTTATGGAGGAATTATTTGTATGAAGTTATGTTATCTTGTATTATTTATGTTATGATGGCATGATGTATAAGAATCCCATTTTTCTTACATGGGTTATGCTATGATGTATGATTTATGATTTTGCGGCACACATAATAATTGTTTCATTATGAGATGGGTGGGACCTATATCACCCTAAAATTAATTGGGTAAAGTTTTATATCTCATGAGATAGACATGGCTAGAATGAGAGGTTAATCCGGTTCAGTGAAACAGGACTGAAACGTGGAGTGAACTCAGTTCAGAAATGGACTTTGTCCGCTAAGATGGTCTTGGTAATGAGTATTGACTACTAATAAATGATTCTCTATGATTATGAGTGTTTGCCACAAAATTTTAATGTTTTACGTTATGATTATTGGGATTACATTGTTGGATAGAATATGTAGAAATATATATATCTATTAGATGGAACAATACAAGAGGGGGGGGGGTGAATTGTAGGTTTAAAAACCCTTTGAGTTTTAGCACATAAGTGATTAATATAAATGATCTTAAACTAATTCAAATAAAAACACCCACAATTGTATTGAATATAAAAGGTATGATGTAATGTAATACTAATGAGATGTAAAACAATTGTATTAAAGATGAACACAATAATCAGAGTAATATAAAGATGAATGATTCTACCTTAAAGCGTATAGAATCAATCAATACAATATGTAATAGAATGCATGTAATTGAATCAATTACAAATGTATACGAGATAGAAAAGGAAACAAAAAAAGTTTCCTTTCTAATACAATTAGTAGTGGAAATGTAAAAGAATTACAATTTTTTTAACCCAAAGAGAAGAGTTATCCTTTCACCTAGGATAAAAGGTCTGTCTCACCAACACCTTGGTGAGCCATCGATACGATGATCAGACTTTCTGTCTGCCTATCCCTGGTAGCCCGCGATATGATGATTGGAATGTCTTTTTGCCTATCCCTGGCAGCCCTCGATACGATGATCGGTCAGTCCGTCTACCTATCCCTGTCAGCCCTCAATTTTGTAGGTAATTTGCACCTCTGTCTTTCAATCACTTGAAATCCCTCGATACGATGATCGGATGCACAAAGAAGATGAGAGAAGTCACAGTTTCTCTCTCTAGAACTTGATAGAAGTAGAGTATAACACTTGTTCCACAAAGTTGCTCGTCGTGCTATCTCAACTTCGAATGACCTCATATTTATAGGCCTCAGGTTCCAACGGTAACATCTACTCCAATGGTCATATTTCTCCAAAAAACTCGGAGGGATTTGGACACCTGGCATCATAACGGTCATATTGAGACAGAAAGCACAACATCGTTTTGATTAGTATGTAACTAACTCAATGACATCGTATTGGTTAGAACAAGATATATGAATAAGATAATCATGAGTACGATTTAAATGAAGAATGTGTTTTTTGAAAAAGTACCAAAACAAGTATGTAATGAAATATATTAGAAGCAGAGTAAATGAAATATCCATATTCAGTATGATCAGCATTGTACGAGTGGCATGGTCAGTACGATCAGTATGATTAGTACGATGCGCATAGTCAGTACGATCAACATGATCAGTATGATACGCATAGTTAGTATGATCAGCATGATCAGTATGATACGCATAGTCAGTACGATTAGCGTGATCAATACAATTAGCTTGGTCAGTACGATCAGCATGATCAGTACGATCATTATGGTCATTATGATACTCATAGTCAGTACGATACAATTAAAAAAGTCAGTACGATACGATTAATAAGACATTTGTGATTTCCAAAACAAAACATAGAAGTCAAAATAGGACTTTTGACTCAACAATCTCCCCCTTTTTGGAAATCACAAATCACAAAATAAAAACTAAAAGAAATACATATCTCCCCCTGAGTTATTGGAAACTCTTCTGAATAAGAAATTGAATACCACTAACTCCCCCTTAGATATGGACTTTCATAAGGATTGTATTCGTAGATTTCCTTTAAGAGAGTTTTAAAGAATCCCCCCCCTTAATAAAAACATTCTCTCTCTTTGTAAACATTCTCCCCCTTTGTGATTTACAAAAAGAAAGGGATAGACTTGAATTTTCTGAAAGAGTTAGAAGATAAACACAAGACAATGCATAAAAGAAATTTCTTTACGATAACAAACAGTAATAAACATGAGAACAAATACAAGTCACTTGTTTTCCCTTTCCTTCTTTTTTTTGATCAGCTCATGAAGAACTGCCTTCATCTTGTTGATCTCCTTCTTGTCTTCAAAAATAGCATCACCCTTAGACCTGAGAAGCTCTTGTCGATCGACAAAGAGTTGATCCTGATTTTTGATTGTCTCTTCCTGAACCTTGATTATTTCATCAAGAGAATCAATTCAATCTTGCAAATTCTTGTTATCTTTTGATAACCCAGAGTTCTATTTCTTCAATAGAACTATTTCATCTTTGAAAGATGAAACCTTCGAAAACTCAGCCTGAAAAGCATTCATTCTCTCCTGCAAGTCTTTTAATGAGGGAACATCGGCTCGTTGGTAAGACAAAAGATTCAACCATTCAACTGTTTCTTTGTCAAGCCTATTAAAAGCAATTGCAAGCTCATTTGAATACCTTCTTATATCTTCAATTGCTAACTCATGATCATTGATTGAGCTCTCTGTTTTGTATGACCACTTCGTCATCTTGTTGCAGGCCTTATTATGAGAAACCGAACTTTCTGAAAGAACTTTCAAATTGGATTCAAATGACAAAACTTTATTTCCTAATTATTTTACAGAACCAAACTTCTTCTTTTGATTGTCAGTAATAAAATCAATCTTCCCTTCCAGCCTAGGGAAATATGGAATGGTCTTCTCAACCCTTCTCAAAACATGGAAAATATAATCACTCTTCTTGAGATAAATTGTATGTTCTGAATCAGTATCTTCATCATACGAAGCCAGTTCATTTGATCGGATAAAGTCAACAACTGGCTATTTTCCTTCTGCTTTTTCTTTCTCTTTTATTTCTTCTACTTTGTCACTGATGACAATATCTTTTTCAGTATGAGAATATTGAGCACCTTGCTTTACTTTAGGGGTTGTTTTATCCAGAGTTTAAAAGTTTCAAAAGGTGCTTGATCGGCATGAGGGGTTTGTTGAACACCTTCACTCAGCATTTGAACCAATTCCTCCCTACTCTTCTTCGAACTCTGAAGGAATTCCAAAAGAAAATCTCCTTCCTCCTCTTCCACTTCTTCTATCTCTTCCATCATTTGTATTCCTTTTTCTTTCTCAGAAAGGCTCTGTATGATAGGCTCTTGATGAACTTCTGTGTTAAGTTGAGCACTAGCTTCCTCAAATGCTTTCAAGACATTAGAGACATCAAAATCCTGTGCTTTTCTTTTCAAAAGAACCTTCTTCTTCTTTTCAGCCTGAAGGGTATCCTCAACCCTTAATATCTCAGCAAAGTCTTTGGCTGGATGAAGTCCAAACTTTGGATCACCTTCCTTTCATTGTTCTTTATCCTTTCACCACATGGCTACAACTTCCTTACTGTACATAGGCTTATTCTTTGGCTTTGAGCTGGTTTGAGGATCAGACTTCTGAGGAACAACAAGAGAAGGAATGTATTTGGCTGGAATAGGTGCCGATTGATTTTGAGCTAATTCAGCTTCTACATCTCTTATAAAAAGTTTCGAATTTGGATCAAAACAAACATTCCGATTTTTCATCGTACTATTACTATTCCAAGATCGCTTCAGATCTATCAGGTTTCCTTTCAAAGGAATGTTGCAAAACTTCATTCTCTCAAGAATAAACATTGTAAGGATGGCTAGATACATAATCATTTGGGACTTAATCCCTCCTGTCTTGACATTATTAATGGTTTCAAAAACATACCCCATGATATTTATTTTTCTCATATTTATAAGATAGTCAAGCATAAAAATATCAGAAACTTTTAGAGTTTCTCTATCACCTTTCCTTGGGATAAGAAAACCGTGCATCCATAAAGACACAAACCGAATGTCCGGAGAAAGATGAGCCACTTTTCTCTTCTATTCATTAATAACAAACAAAGATTTTCAGCACTTTCTCTATTAAACGTACCAACTTCCTCTGGTAGTTTATGAGATGGACAGAAAGAATCCCCTTCTATTGGGACATTCAGAAAATGAGCCGCTTTTTTCACAGACATAGACAACTTTCTATCGTACACAAAAAAATTGATAGTCATGTCTTTATCTAATGATACGGTTTTATAGAACTGACTGACATCATCAAAGAGAACCGGATCTTGAGAAACAGGACTTTCAACACATAAATGCTTCCATCCTTGAAACATAATGATTCTTTTGATTGTGGAATCATACGAATCAAAAAAGTCCCAAGAAACTAACATTTCTCTGGAAAATTCTTTCTCTGTAAATGTCATTGAAGACATTTAGGCAGGAGTGTTAGTAGAGGACTGAGACATAAAGGTGCTACCGATGAAAGATCGTATGATGATTTAAAACTAGTGGAGCAGAGCTTCGCCTAAAAACCTGAAAAACCAATGTGGGTTTGGGGAGGAGGGGGGGGGCTATTTATAGGCGATAAAGGGGTGACCTTTGATCTTCTACGGTTACGATTATAGGAAAACATATCAATGGTTAGGATTAAAAACGAAAGAAAGAAAAAAATAAATGAAATGGAGAGTACCTGCCGGAGAACGTAAGGTAGTTGTTGGTTTTAGTAGAGCTAAAAAGAATACACAACCGTGCGAAATAAAAGAAATCTATCAATCTTCATACCGATGGAAAACAAAGTCGTTACCATTAAATGACAATACGATGGAAAACAGTCTCATTACCATGAACTGGAAATACGATGGAAAACAATCTCGTTACCATGAACTGACAATACGATGGAAAACAATCTAGTTACCATGAACTAATAGTACAATGAAAGACAATCTCGCTACCATGAACTGACAATATGATGGAAAAAATCTCGTTACCATGCACTGACAATACGATGGAAAACAATCCTGTTACCATGAACTGACAATATGATGGAAAACAATCTTGTAACCATGAACTGGCAGTACGATGAAAGACAATCTCGTTACCATGAACTGACAATACGATGGAAAACAATCTCGTTACCATGAACTGACAATACGATGGAATAAAATCTCGTTACCATGAAATGACAATACGATGAACAGAAAAACAAAAAACACATACCAAGTAGTTAAAGATCATAAGATAAAAAGAAACAGAAAAAAATGTCCTCCCCCTTTCAAAGGGAGTTATTTAATGTAAGGATAATTGTAAATCATGAAGTATATATGAATGATTATTTTAATGTAATCATTCATATCTTCTGTTTTATAAACTCAAACCTATCAGAAGATAAATGTTTTGTAAAAATGTCACCAAGTTGTTATTGAGTTCCGATAAATTGTAGAATAATATCTCCTTTTTGTGTGTGATCCCAAAGAAAGTGATGCCTAACATCTATGTGTTTTGCACGAGAGTGGTGTGCTGGGTTCTTACTAAGAGATATGGAAGTAGTATTATCACAAAGAATTTGAGTTTTGGAGAAACTCAATCCATAGTCAGTGAGTGTGTGTTGCATCCACAATACTTGAGCACATCAACTTCCAGCTGCTATATATTCAGCTTCAGCAGTGGATAGTGCCACTGAGTGTTGTTTCTTGCAGGACCAAGAAACCAGAGAATCTCCTAAGAAATGACATGTTCCAGATGTACTTTTTCTATCCATTATACAACCTCCAATGTTAGCATCTGAGAAACATTTTAAAACAAAATCATTCCCAGAAGCGTAAAAAAGGCCTAAATCCGTAGTGCCTTTTAAATACCGGAAGATTCTCTTTACGATTTTTAAGTGAGACTCTTTTGGATGAGATTGGTATCTCGCACATAAGCATACAGAAAACATTAAGTTAGGTCGAGTAGATGTTAATTATAGAAAACTTCCTATCAAAGCTCTAAATATTGTCTGATCTACTGGTTTCCCAGTTTCATCAAGATTAAGTGTATTTGAGCTACCAATTTGAGTGCTAATACTTTTAGTTTTTTCGTATCCATACATTTTGAGTAAATCTTTTATATACATATGTTGAGATATATATGTTCCTTCTGGCTTTTGAGAAATTTGAAAACCTAAAAAGAATGTTAACTCACCAATCAAACTCATTTCAAACTCATATTTCATTAAATTTGCAAAAGAATCAGTTAATGATTTCTAAGTTGTTCCAAATATGATTTCATCAACATAGATTTGAACAATGAAAACATTTTTGTTTTCCATTTTTATAAAAAGGGTTGGATCTGATGTACCTTTTGTATAATTGGTTTGTAAATGAAATCATGTAAGTCTATCATACCATGCTCTAGGGGCTTGTTTAAGACCATATAGAGCCTTGGTAGGTTTGAAAACATGATCAGGATGTTTTGGGTCTTGAAAACCAGGAGGTTTTTCAACAAAAACATCTTCTTGAACAAAACCATTTAGAAAAGCACATTTTACATCCATTTGAAATAGTTTGAAATTATATTGTGCTGCAAAGGATAATAGAATACGAATAGATTCAAGTCTGGCTACAGGGGAATATGACTCTTCATAGTCTATTCCCTCTTGTTGATTATAGCCTTTAGCAACAATTCTTGCTTTATTTCTTACAATGATTCCATTTTCATCACATTTGTTTCTAAAAACCCATTTTACACCAATTACAGTTGTTTCTTTAGGTCTATCAACTAAATTCCAGACTTGATTCCTCTCAAATTCATTTAGTTCATCTTGCATTGCTTTGATCCAATCATCATCACCTAAGGCCTTACTTGGACTTTTAGGTTCATATTGTGAAAGAAAAACAAGATGTTCTACATAATTTCTTAAGGAATTTCTGGTCCTTACATGTTGATTTACACCACCAATGATGTTAACACTGGTATGATTCCAAAGAAACAATTGATTTGGGTTTTGTAAAACCTATTCATCAACATATGGTAGAAATTCATCCATTTTAAATGTTTCAGGAATACTCTCTTGAACATTTTCCTCATCAGAGTGATCTTATTAATAATGGTTGATAATCATTTTTAGAAAACACATCTGAGGATGTAGGATTGGGTTGGTTGAAAACAAAAGGATCAGAGTCATCGAATTTTAGATGTACTGTTTCATCAATAGTACATGTGTTTTTATTAAAAACTCTATAAGCCTTAGAGGTTGTAGAATAACCTAGAAAGATTACTTCATCAGATTTTGGTGCAAATCTTTGTAGATTATCTTTTGTATTAAGAATGAATACTTTGCATCCAAAAACCATGAGGTATGAAACTTTAGGTTTTCGACCAGTCCATAACTCATAAGGGGTTTTATTATAAAATGGTATAGTTAAAACACGATTTATAGTATAACATGCAGTACTAATAGCTTCAGCCCAGAAGTGCTTAGAAATTGAGTATTCACTCAACATGGTTCTAGTCATTTCCTGAAGAATATGATTTTTTCTTTCAACAACACCATTTTGCTGAGGAGTTCTTAGAGGTGAGAATTTGTAAATAATACCTTTCTTACTACAAAAAGATTCGAAATATGAATTTTGAAATTCACCACCATGATCACTATGAATAGTTATCAATGGTAGGTTTTTCTCATTTATAACTTGGGCTCTAAAAGTTTTGAAATAGGAAAAGGCTTCAGATTTCTTTGTGAGAATGTAGACCCATGTAAATCTAGTAAAGTCATCAACTAAAACAAATACATAGTATTTGCCTCCAATGCTTCCAGTTTGTGTGGGACCAAAAAGATCCATATGCACTAGCTGTAATGCATTAGAAGTTGAAACTTCATTAATTGATTTAAAGCTAGTTTTATGTTGCTTTCCAAATTGACAAGGATCACAGACTTTTGAAGAATCATATCTAAGGTCTGGTAGCCCCTTCACAAGTCTTTTTTTGAGAGTTTACTATGGTTTCTCATATTACAGTGTCCTAGTATTCTATGCCATAGGCATGATTGGTCTTCTATTGAAATTAACCAGGGTATGTTTTGGCTCCTAAGGTCTTCTAAGTTAATAGTGTAAACATTATCTTGCCTATGAGCAGACAGAATGAACTCATCCTTGGAATTGTGAACTAGGCACTTATGATTTCTAAAATTCACAAGGTAGCCTTCATCACATAATTGACTTATGCTGATGAGGTTGTGGCTAATACCATTAACAAACAAAACATTTGAAATAAGAACTTTTCCAAGAAAATGATATTACCTATACCAACAATCTTTCCTTTAGCATTATATCAGAAGGTAACATTTCCACCTTTTGTTTTGATAACCATTTCAAAGAGATCTTTATTTCCAGTCATGTGTCAAGAACAACCACTATCCATGTACCAAATATTCTTATTGGTACACTTCTCATTTTCCTGAAAAATAAACAATTAGTTAATCGGAATCCAAACTTGTTTGGATCCAGAAGAGTTAGATAAAAGAATTTTTGGAATCCACAGTTGTTTTGCAAAATGAGCTTTATGATATCCTAAAGATTGAATTATGTTAAGAGAACAATCTCTTCTCTAGTGTCCACCACATTTGCACTTAGTACAAAAAGAGGTTTTTTGTGGAACGAAATAATTATTACTAAAAACAGGTTTGGAATAAGTATAACCAAGACCAGAATGATTTCTCAAAGGTCTAATTTGTGAATATATCTTGTCAATGTTTTCCATTCCATGAGTAAAGTTTGACAAACATATTTTCAAGGAAAAAATTTTGGACATTAGTTTTAAAACCAAATTCTTATTTTCCAAAACATTTGAATTTGAACTAGAGTTAGGCTTTAAAATATTTTTCTTTGAAATTACATTTTCAAGATCCTTGGAATGTTTATCCTTATCAGATTTGACTTTCTCAAGGGTTTTTAAAATACTTTCAAAATAAGATGAATTCACGTCAAGATCTTTAAAAAGATCTGATACTTATTTATTCAAGATTGAAATTCTAGAATTTTTTTTCTCAAGCATCTTCTTGAGTTTAGAATTTTCACTTTCATTTAATTTAGCAAATGTAGATACTTCTTCAAACGAAGGTAATGTATCATCTTATGATGATGAAGATTTATCATTGGAAGATTCACAATATTTATTATCAGTATAATTTGCGTTCAAAGAGGCATTTGTAATAGCTTCAGCATTTTGTACCTTAGCCATGAGACAATGATCTTCAATTGGTAATCTGGCTACAATTCCGATATTCCTTTGTCATGGGGACTTATATTCTGAAGAATCATCTTAAGAATCACTACGGCTTGCACTCCAGGTATCATTTTCCTTCAATACATTCTTTGTCTTATAAAAACTTTTCTTGTTTCTTTGAGAGTGTTTCTCCGTTCTGTATATCCTCTTCAGTAAATTACAATCAGGCCTTATATGTCCAGCTTTCTTACATTCATAACAAGTTTCCTCTGTATCTTTCTTATCTTTCATATCTTTATTATTTAATCTATATTGGAAGTCTTTTTTCCCACAATCTTGTTCATCCTTCGAGCAAGATTGGATAACTCATTATCTAAAAGATTACAATCACTTGAATCAGATATAACAACATTATTGGCTTTGGATCTTGTAAGTCTTTCAGGTGTTTTAGCTTTAGATGCAAAGGCTACACATCCATTCCCATTCTATTTCTTGTTGAAATCAGCATCTCTCTTCATTCTTGTCTCGTGCTGTAAAAGAGTTCCAAAGAGTTCATCCAGAGAAATCTTGGAAACTTTTCTGTTTTCATCAATATCTGTCCTTTTTTGACTCCCATTCATTTGGAATTATATCTATAATTTTATCAATTAGAGATTCATCATCAAGACTTTTTTCTCCCATAGATTGTAAGCTGTTGACAATTGTCATAAACCTTTGTTGCACTTTACATACTGGCTCTCCATAAGGAAAAACAAATCCATGATACTCTGCTCGAAGCATTGCTCATCTTGTTTCTATAACCTTGGATGTACCTAAATGAGTGACTTCGAATTTTTTCCAAATATAGTTGGCTGCTTCACATGAAGATATATGACTCTATATATTCCTGGTCATAGAGAATAACAAAGTATTGCGTACCTTGCAATTTAGTTGATATTCTTACTTCTCTTGGTTAGTAAAAGTACTGACTTCTTTGTGAGGAATTTTGTATCCTCCAGTAAGCATAATAAAATTGTCTACGCTAGTGTTGATCACAAAAGTCTTCATACGATATCTCCCATACTCATAATCATTTACATCAAATATTGGTGGTCTAGAAGGATTTAGATTTTCTATTGACCCAAGATTCATTCCTGCCATAAAAAAAACTTTTCCACTCCACACGTTAGTGTAGTCAGTAAAAATAGCACAAGAAATACAAAACAGTGGAAAACCTCCTCTAATACCAATTGTTGGATCGAATATGTAGATATATATATCTATTAGATGGAACAATACAAGAGGGGGGGGGGTGAATTGTAGGTTTAAAAACCCTTTGAGTTTTAGCACTTAAGAGATTAGTTTAAATGATCTTAAACTAATAAAAATAAAAACACCCACAATTGTATTGAATATAAAAGGTCTGATGTAATGTAATACTAATGAGATGTAAAACAATTGTATTCAAGATGAACACAATAATTAGAGTAATATAAAGATGAATGATTCTACCTTAAAACCTATAGAATCAATCAATACAATATGTAATAGAATGGATGTAATTGAAACAATTACAAATGTATAAGAGATAGAAAAGGAAACAAAAACAGTTTCCTTTCTAATAAAATTAGCAGCGTAAATGTAAAAGAATTACAATTCTTTTAACCCAAAGAGAAGGGTTATGCTTTCACCTAAGATAAAAGGTCTGTCTCACCAACACCTTGGTGAGCCCTCGATACGATGATCGGACTGTCTGTTTGCCTTTCCCTGGCATCCCTCGATACGATGATCGGAACGTCTGTCTTCCTATCCCCGGCAACCCTCGATACGATGATCGGTCCGTCCGTCTGCCTATCCCTGTCAGCCCTCGGTTTTTTAGGTAATCGGTACCTCTGTCTTTCAATCACTTGAAATCCTTCGATATGATGATCGGACGCACAAAGCAGATGAGAGAAGTCACAGTTTCTCTCTCTAGAACATAATAGAAGTAGAGTATCACAGTTGTTCCACAAAGTCGCTCGTCGTTCATTCTCAACTTCAAATGAACTCCTATTTATAGGCCTCGGGTTCCAATGGTCATATCTCCTCCAATGGTCATATTTCTCCGAAAAACTCGGAGGGACTTGGACACATGGCATCATAACGGTCATATTGAAACAGAAAGCACGACATCGTTTTGATTAGTATGTAACTAACTCAACGAAATCGTATTGGTTAGAAAAATATATATGAAAAAGATAATCATGAGTACGATTTAAATGAATCATTTGTTTTTTGACAGTGTTCCAAAACAAGTATGTAATGAAAGATATGAGAAGTAGAGTCAATGCAATATCCATATTCAGTATGATAAGCATTGTACGATTGGCATGGTCAGTACAATCAGTATGATCAGTACGATACGTATATTCAGTACGATCAGCATGATCAGTACGATACACATAGTCAGTACGTTCTACATGATCAGTATGATACACATAGTCAGTACGATCAGCGTGATTAGTACGATTAGCCTGGTCAGTACGATCAGCATGACCAGTACGATCATTATGGTCAGTATGATATGCATAGTCAGTACGATACGATTAAAAAAGTCAGTACGATTTGATTAATAAGAAATTTGTGATTTCCAAAACAAAACATAGAAGTTAAAAGAGGACTTTTTACTCAACATACATTTCACTACTATGATTTCTTTTGCAGGTTAAGATTTCCAAAATATTATGTTCTTATGAATATGATGTGATGTATATTTCTTTTGTTTACCCTTACTGAGCATTTGAGATCACCATTTTTGTGTGTTTTCTATCCCCAGGTCAGGAATAAGGTTATTCAGTAGGATATGCCAAAAAGGGACAATAGATATGATGAAATAAATGGAAGACAATGTAGATGCTTTATGAACCAGTTGTTTATGTTTCCCAGTTTCTAAAGACACTATACCTATACGATCCTTTAATGATTTTGTTATATGTTCTAATAAGTGTTCTTCAATTTTGAAGCGATAAAAATGTATGTAAAGTGTTTGTTGATATAGTTGGTATCGGAGGCAAAGGAGGTAAGAATGAATCCGATCCTTGGGAACTCTCACATGTGAGCATTGGACGAAGCATGGCTCTCCGCCCAAGGGCTTCATGAGGAAATGGTTGCCACTGGGGATGGTGGTGTGTCCCACCCAGGGGGTGTAGCCACCCATGGAGTTCCCTGGTAGGTATCAATTATATTCCACTAGAAGTAATTCCAGACCGTTATATCTAAAACATTAAACCTGAAAAGATCCTTAATTTGAACTATCTATTTAATTCAAGATTATGTAATGTTTTAAGACCGGGTCCTTAATTCTCCCATATTTGATAAATAAGGGTATCTAATATTGTTCCATCAGTTGTTGTAGAGGCTACATTTGGAAATGTAGATTCCATTATAGATGGTGAGAAAGTAGAAGAATCTACCAATGAGAACCCAGTAGATTAGAAAGTTGAGATGGAGGCTCAAAGTCAATAGATACCCGATCATGGAACTATGATTGTTACTGATTTCAGTGATTTCGGAGGATCAGATTTGGGAAACAGACTAGAGGGAGCTAGTGAACCAAGCCTGGATATTGTTGAAGTTGTTCATATAGGGTATAATTCTACTGAATCTTCATATTCAGTGGATTATTCTTAGGTTATAATGTTTCATCTTTTGGAGGATCCATTTTTTTCTCAAGAGAATAGTTGGAAGCAGAGAATAATAATTTTGAAGAGTACAAATTTTCTTCAGTACTAAGATCAGAGTATCAATATTAGAAGCTTCATTTGTGGGAATTCAAAAAAATATCATTTTTCTATAGATATTAAGGAACTAGTTTAAAATATTTCAATATAATATTATGAATTTAAGGGCGAATCTTTCAAGAATACATAGTTTTATCAATTCATGTTAACTATAGGAAGAGAGTTTTATTCACTCAAGGAATTCAATAAAGAATCTACCTATTCTCTCCAAACACCTTTAGAACTTCATAGGAAGTTAAAGTCAATAACTTATATTTTTGATGAATTTAATGATAGGAAACACACTCTTTAGTGTGATAGAATCCCTTTTAATGATAGGATACACACTCTTGAAATGAATCCCGGTTGGGACTAGTGAGTAATCAATTCAAGGATAATCTTAGCTCTTTCATCCAGTCTGAAGAAGATGTGAATGATTTTGTAAATATCAATTTGATTTAGAGCATTACGGTTAAAATTATTCCAATAATCTACATATGAATTGGACAAAAGTGTTCAAAAACCATCTCCAAAGCCTGTTGTTGAAGCTAATTGATCCTACCAGTGCAGATCATGCCCTTACTCATCTCAAAGAACACTTTATCCCTACAAAAACTGAACTCTAAACAATTCATTTTAATCCCCTTGTTGATTTTGGATTTTACAATAAACATTATAATTTTTTAATGACAATTAAAATTCATTTTATTTTTATTTATATTTATATGTTTTTAGTTTAGTTCAATACATTACTAGCAGTATTATATTTAATTTTTTTAATATGAAAATATATAACTATTCATTTATAGTTCTGTTCTATATTAAACTATTGTTTATATAATTTATTCATTATAATGTTATCTTTGATATCAAAAAATGGGGAGAAGATTCACGTTTAGGGATACTGTCTATGAAAGAGACGGGGAGAATATTCCCTAACCATAACATTCCATTTATTTCAAAATTTCTCATTACAAAAATAATTCACTGAAATCAAAATTTCAAAAACTGTCTTTATCATTTTATTTGTGTGTATTAAAAATATTCTAATTTAATTAATTTTTTTATGTATTATGTTATGGGTTTTGTGATCATCAATGAGGGTGTAGATTATAGGGCATGTGTTGTCTCAACAATACTCTATAATTTCTGATGATTGTTATGTTCACAAATACCCTTGTTTGTCCTCTAGTAACGTTTTATATACTATTTTAAGGAATTTATAATTACTGGAATGATTATGAAAACATTGTTTCAATACTAACCTTACATTACTCTAATGAGTTTCAATTTGTTACATCATCCTAATGTTCAGAAAATTGACACGCTTATAGATCAGTAAACCTTTGATGGAATCTAGATTAATTTTTGCAACCCAATGCTCGGGAATTTGAATGTATGGTTAATCAATGATATGTTTGGGATTTAATACTGACAAAGATGAAAGTAAAAATTATCATCCCTATGTTACTTATGGAACCCTACTTTACACCAAGGAACCCTAAGCTACGCAGTTCAATCATACGTTGTGGTCTCAATGGTGAAGTTCTTGAAACCGCATTTTCATTTTTAGATTAGTGCAATTGTCAAGATATAAATGAAGAATGATTTGAGGATTGTATTTATATTTTTATTTTACTAGGTCCGTTAAGGAAAATCTCTCTTGATTCTATGTGATGTTATGACTCTCCTAGTTTATTGAAATCTGAATTTTTGTGACCAATCAGGATATGGTTTTGGATCTCACACACCAAAGAATTTCTTTTCTATTCTATATATTCCTACATAACATCTCTCAAAATATACATTTTATAATTTAGTCCAATACAATAATTGCTTAATTAAATTATTTTTTCAGTTCTGCAGCAAAAAAAACTGTGATTAACGGATTTCATTTTGGATATTTACATGTTCTATTTTGTACTACTATATGTTTTTGATTTCCCTATTTTGTTGATGTGTTTAAATTGAATATTTATATGAAACCTAGATCACTTTATACTAATTATATCTTGAAGATTATTATTTTGTATGAAGAATATTCATCTACTATCAATTCTCTATTTCTGCAATGGTGAATTTTAACATGTTTCAACAAATAATTTTTTTTTTGATTTATTTGAGCTTCAAAAACTCGTACTTAGTAGTGCCGGAGTATCAACATCAAAGAATAAGTTGTATTTATTTTTGTTCCCTATAAAATAACCCAAAGGATAAATATTTATTCTTGTAAAGTATTCGACTGCCAACACTAAGTTGTTTATATTTGTAGACTTGTGATAAGAGCACCATTCTAGTGGAATTTAACAATCTCCCTGAGAGAGTGAATGGTACAGTAGACTACGTGATCTCTATTCCCTGAAGCACTATAAAAATATGTGTTATTTTTTTCTATTTATTTACTTAATATTTTCATACTAATGAATAATACTTTATAATCACAAAAATTATAGTGGGTGTTAAAATCCATAATTGTGGAGGATTTGGGAAAGGAACAATTCACACATATCTTTTGTATAACTTCATATATTCCGACCTAAAAAATGTGTCTTGGTTATTTATATAATAGTGGTTACCATTCCCTTAGTTCTTACTAGAGGATATATAAATCATACTTGAGTCTCTATACATTTCCTTCATCTTCATCAAGGAAAAACTCATTTGGTTCCTCAATATACACTTCCTTTCAAGGGTAATAATCAATAAGGAATATTTTATATCCATTTTACATATTTATTAACCCTTATGAATTTCCATGGAGAGAAATTAATTAATATTTTTTTGTTGTTCAATAGGTAGAAACATCTCATGGACAACAATTCCTCAAATTTGAGAATATCATTTACACACATTCCATGAATTGATTTGAATCAATACATCATATTCATTATGTTTATTTTGGGACACGAACATTGTTAGTGTGAAATTATTTTAACTTATCCTTTGATGAATCATCCTTGTATCTTTTTTACCTATTTTATCTATCTCTTTATTAATATCATTGAGATAGCTCTGAGAACATATTTATTCTATAAAATACATTGGTTCTGAAAATAATAAAAAAGATACATGCTTGTGGTCCTTTATTATTTTAGTTATAACAAGGGCTATATAATCCCTAATAATGTTTCTTTTGTTGTCTTCAACCCTTATTATTTCTATTCTTGACCCTATTGGATTTTCTTTCACTTCCTTCAAAATCATAGTCTTTACCAAAATTTTCTTCATTCTTTGTAACTAACCATAAATTTTTTACTTCATTATCATATTCATATTTAGAAATTGGTCATTTATGAATATATATATATATATATATATATATCAATTTCACATTATCACTATCAACCACTTCAATTTCATTACTCTCAATTATCTTTTGAACTACCTTGTTGTAAGATCGGTAAGATTTACTCTTTGAACTGTACCCACAAAATATTCCATCATAACCTCAATCAAAAAACAACTTATTCTTCACATTATTGAGAATAAAACATTATTTCCATATTATAATATATACTTGGTTGTATGTTTCATTCCTTTCGAAATTTCATATGGATTTATTCTTTTATTTTCACATAGTAGGGCTCTATTGAATATGTACACCACTACAAGATCAAATTACTTCCAATATTTTTATGTAGGATAAATTTCAAACAAAAAATTTTGGCCATGTTTTTTATATAATGGTATTTTATATCCACTGCTCCATTTTAATGGGGGGATTCTATAAATAGAAACCTACTATTGAATTCCATTCTTTTTATATATTCTTTAACTTGACGATATATAAACTATCTCCCATTTTGAACATGGTGTTTCTAGTTGTCTATAAAAAGTAACATTTCATCCCTTCTCTAATGTATTGTGATCCATTTATAAATTTGGATGTGTGTGTAAAAAACATAATACATAAAACCTTGATGAAATCATAAAAAAGTAACATATAATACCGTATTCCTTCAGTTTTTATGGTTGAGTCCAACCCAAAAACATCCACATTCATAAGATCAAGCAACCTTGATGACTCCATCATCATTGTCTTGCACCTCTTCAAAACAATCATCCCCATTTCATATGAATCACATATGTTTTTGTGACCACATTTGGAATATGGAATATCAGATGCTTCATTTCTATTTACCAATCTCTATAGAGATGATATGATTAAATATCCATGCTGCCTATTCCAATGATAGATTTACTAATCATTGGAAAACATACTTAAATTATTCTCAATAAAAATTTATAAATTATACAAGGTTCTTATTTAAGGTAGAATAAGTGAACTGTCTTTATTATTGACAGGAAAAACATTTTCAAAGAATGCTACAAATGTTCTATATTTATACAAATGTGTAGTACAAAGAGGAAAAAAGTATAGTATATTGACAAAATGAACATCATACCACCTAATATATTTTATAGAAATCATTTCCATGTAAAAAATATCAACTTTAAGACCCTATTCATTCATGAAAATTACATCACCTTTTTTGTGTGCATAAAATTCCCAATGAGTTCTTTGTTTCTAGTCATATGTGATGTGAATCCACTATCTGTTTCCTAAAATCTTGACTAATATATTTCTCTCAAGGAAATATTTTCAACATTATCAGTATCTAAAATATCCTTCATAACACATTATTGTGATGATTCTACATTTTCAATAGCTGGCTCTATGAGGTCTTCTTATTCTTATAAAGTTAAAAACCTATTGTGTGTTTCAATCAATTTGGGAGAAGGTTATATTTTTTTCTTTATTTCACAAGAATTAATTCATTGTGTCACATGATTCATCATTTAAGAATATATACTGGAATTTCACTTAATACCTTAACAAAAAAATAATAACCATCCAAAGAAAAATAATGATCATAAATTCTACATGCATATTAAGATTAGTGTTACTATAAAAGGGACCACATGGTAATATATATGAATTGGTATGTGTTTTCGGATTTTTATTGAAAACCCATCTAAATTTTAATGATCGAAAATTTATCTTTTCTAATGGTTAGTTTCTTTTCCAGTGTTTCATATATCAAATTTTTTACAAGGAGTCTATTCTTTAGGTTATGAAATGATCTGAAATTTGTCTCTATCACTGGACATCTATATATAAGAAATTTGAATGTATTAATCATTATGAATCCATTTTTCCTGACTTTATGATTATGTATATGTATTTTATATAATCTTTATCTGTGTCGGTAATTATTTTTTATCTTTAAATTTTCACCTCCATTTCATCCCTCTTTCTTCCAACTACTCAATTATATTAACTATATAATTAATGGATATCTCCAAACCATAAATGATGTAGGTTTGTTCATTATTTTTACATTTTAGTGAAATTTTCTTTACTAAATTTATTTAAAATATTAATATTATTTTTTCTTATTGGAGACTTCATCTATATCATTTCTTCTTCTTATATTTTTATAATTAGCGTGGAATCATGCACGGCTAAATTGGAATTATTAATATATATTTTTCTATATATATCTCTATATCTAAATATATCATTTTTATAGGATCCCTTATGTTCTTCCTGTAGATAAAACATTCAAATAAATCCTTTATTATTGTCACAACTATCAAAAATTACTGTCATCATTTAAATATATATCATCACACATTCGTCATTAAAATTTTTAGATTCTTATTCATCGCTTTCGTCGAAACTATCTTCCTCTTTTGAAAGAATATTTTTCCTTTTAATGGACCTATATAGTGAAATATTTTTATATTAATTTTTCATATTCAATGTTTTTTTATCTTCATGACATTTATCTTAAATGTTTTTAAATATTTATGCGCAATATTTCCTCACTTTTAAACAATTTAGGAAAGGAAGAGGGAGCTTAAACTGAAATATTTATCTTCCTATTTTATGATCTGTTGAACAAAATAACATTACCTCATAAAATTATTCATATTTGGAATTATCCATGATTTATATTTTCTTTATAGTATTAAATGAAACATCATGAGTATTTTTCTTTGTTCTGAACACAATACCTTCATTTCTCATCTCACAAGCCACAAGTGTACTATAGAAACCATTAAGAGAAACATATTTTGGATATTTTTCGTATAGAACTGTTATAAATTCATTGAAACATGGGGAGAGACTTTTTGTGATCCTACGTAAAATCATATCATTTTTTGATTTTCCTACATGCCCCAAATATATTAAAAAACATACAGATGATTGAAAAATAAATCAACCATCTCATTGGAATTCATTTTCAAATCTTAAACTTTTTATCATAGAACTATGAATTTTCACCACATAACCTTTGAATAAACCCCATAATCATTTATATGATTTTACCACATATTATTAGTGGTTTTAAACTACATTACAATTGTGAAAATTTTATTATAAAGATCACATCCCAAATAATTTACGGATTTTGAACCTATATCTAATTATCACTGTTCTCCCTCCACTAGGTCTCCAATTGCAATAATTTCAATGATTGGGAAAAGGAAAACTGTATAAATGTCAATGACCAAGGTTCTCATATAATGTTATGTCATAGTTTTACAAAATTTGAAATTACCCCTGAAAATATTTGAATACTTTAATAATTGAAAATCATTTCCATGATTCAAATATAAAAATTGAATATATATTATAATTTTATACAACATGTTGGGTATTCATAAATTATAACACCTTGAGAAGCTATTTTAGGAGTTATTCTCTCACATTTAAGAACACCTAAATTTCTCTATATCGTTCCCATAAATTTAAATGAAATATGTTTTGACATAAAGGATTTTTACTTCGTTCACCCACACTAGGATATTCCCAATAGAATTTATAATAATGTGAATTTAAAACTAATTAATAAAGTTTAGTACATAAAAATTTATTATGGTCTCACTGACACGGCTATTTCTCTACCATGAATAGATAAATAACTCACTACTCTTTTAATAAAGAATGCACTACTCAATTTTTTGACCAATTCCTTTTTCAAATGAATACGATTCAAAAATTCTTTAATAACACTATCTCTTCAACAAAAATAATTTCAAGTTCATGGGTGAATATGAATCCTAGAAAAAATTACATCTTTGACTTTCACCTATCTATATAAAATCTAGATAAAACATCTCAAAACTATGTTCCTATAAGTCTCTATATATTCTTTAATAGATTTTATTCATTGAAGAATCCTACCTCCTCTAAAATAACCCCAATGGATTGGATTGATTATTCCCAATATAAGATTATAAAAAATCTCCCACGGGTTTTTATGGTCTTCATTCACTATAAAACTATAGATAAAAATTGAGTTTTTCAAATCAAAACAATCCCTCTCTTAAAACATTAATAATATTGAAATAGTCTAGTTGTGGTGTGTCCATATATTATAGAATATAGTATTAATCTTATAAAATACACTATTTCATGGAATTCCTTACTACAGAACACCAATATCATAATTTTAGCTTTCTAAGATGTAGACATTTGTGCTGTGACATGGAGTCCTCTAGTTGACACGATCAATTTATTATAGAGAAAAAACTACTTCTTAACACCTCCTATTAATTTAATATTATGATTACAATAGTGTAATTTTCTAATGAACTATATTATTTTTGTAATCACTATGGAATGGAATCCAATATGAATAGAATAATCCAAGAACTTCACACCTACCAATTTCATACCCTCCATATTGAAAATCACATTTTCAGCGTGGACACAAATACAACAAATGAGGATATGAAGTAACCATATTCTGTACAATGTGGGTATCTAAAAATAGTCAATGGTCCCAAAATCATTTTACCATGACATTATGATATTGCTTTTATGACTTATTATTAGCCTCATTTTGTACGATTCCTTTGGGATGTATTCATGCTGAATATGATGTGGTCAAATTAGGCCTCACTTACCACGACATGGTGAATGTGCTTTTTTATGGCCTCTATCAATGAACTCTTTTACTTCCTTAGAAACCTTTCCAACAATCATTATATATAAAAATCTATAAATAGATTTTAGAAAAAACATTCAAAGACATGAACGTGTTCTAATGAAGTCTTATTTTCATACCACATTTCATTTTGGGTCCTCACTTCCATATAGATTATCTATTATCTATTCTATGTTTAAAATATTTCTTTTATTTTTTCCAATAGTAGAGAGTAATTCCACCTTTATTTAAAATTTTTTATCCATACTGTTTAATATTAAATTTTATCATTTTACTGCTCCATTTTTCAATGTTATAGAGATGAGACATTATTATTTATTCTCAATTGCATAACATAATTGTAAATCTTAATAGAGTTATAAATAATTACATTTTTATTCTAAAAAATCATAATTGTGTATCTAGACTCATTTTTTACTTTTCTCATATCCCACTTAATTTATCCCATAACCTCTTTCCTTCTTTTCATAAAATGTGGAATGCCATTTTGGTTTAGTCACTGAGGAAAGAAGTGAAATATATTTATCTATGATTTATAGAGATACACATAAACCATATATGTCTATGTAGACTAGTTCATATATATTAGATCCCCTCTTATTCATTTGATGAGAAAGATTTTGTACCATTTTTATATTATAAACTCAACATAAGTTTCATCACATTCTCTCTTAAGACTTAGTGTGCCCACTAAAACTCATTATAGAATATCTTTTCAATAATTTGTTATTGAATCTAAGACAACATATTATTTAATAATCCTTTTTATTATACCAACATATGATGAAATTTATTTTCATGAATATCCACCTAGTAAAGATTATCATTATATCTCCATCCACATGAAATATAGTCTCAATCACTGCCTTTTATCAAAAATCCATTATGGTTAATTTTAACGTCAATACCAAATTTGCAATGTTGATTCAAAATTATAAGGTTGTCTTATGACCCCTCAATTAATATATCATCGATGGCATTTATCTCAAAGCCATATAAATGGGTATTTATACTCTCAGTTACCTTCAATGTTACAACATTTTCAATGATACTGGTTTCATTTTTTATTAGTATCACAATTTTTAATAAATTCAATTTTCCTATCTCATGTGATGAACAACCACAATCAATAATCCATGTATTTGTTTCTTCATTTAATTTATTGATGTGTCATCTATATTTACATTCCTATATTTTTCTATTCCTTCCATGAGATAATTTTTGAATAGAGGCATCACATTGATTATATAAATCCTCCTTCACATTTATTGGGAAATCATACTCTTATTATTCTTAGAATAGATGTTAACAAGTTATCATTATGATTTCTCTTGATTTAAATACATTTAATTTCCTCTCATCTATGAAGTTAATTTTTCCAATTCATATTTTCCTACAAGAAATGAATTTATTCTCAAAGTGTGAATAATGAATGAAATATCTATAGTAATTATTTATTCAGTTTTATGATTGATGTGGTGTAACTCTCATCTTTTTAATACCATGATTTTCCCCATTCAAATATATTATTTCCACTTCATAGTAAGACATAATGGGGACAAGATAGATAAAAAAAATATGACTTCACAAAATAAACATATTATCACCATAATTCAACTATATATCCCCAATAATTATATATTGCATCAGTTATTGAATAATATTTTTGGATCATTGGTTATTCTCATACATATTATTTAATATGTTCATAGGTACCAATTTTCAAACATCCAGTATCTTAGGTCTATTCTAAGAGTTAATTACATTATTATTTTCTATTTTTTGGTTCATTTATTGTCATTAATTTTGATGTCTTGAAATCACAATCGATTCAAAATTTTTATATCAGTCCAAGACTCTATTCATTCATAAAAGTTTTTACACATTTAAATAATAACTTGATGAATTATATATATTCCATATCATTAAACCTATGAAACTTATAAAATATTGTAAATCACATTATTTATTCCATGATTTAAATTTCATTATCAATAAATAAACCTCTTATTTGTGGGACACAAACATCATAAATATCCCATATTGTCCTACATTAGGTTTTTTGATAACTTTATTTAGTTTATAAAACATAAACTTAATGATCAATACATTATTCAATTTCAACTATAAATAAAACTGATTATCTAAATTTTCTGACAACTGATCAATATCTATACAAACTAATGTTCATATTCAATGGACTGTTTTAGAAGTCCATTAATCCTCATTTTTTAATTCCTTTAATATGTATATCTTTGATAGATCCCTCATGACCAACCTTTATATCAAATACCCGTGGTAGTTTATAGGATTTTTATTATTCATTTTTAGACTTATCGTTAGTATCCAATAAGGAGTATTCATTTTCATATTTGAATTATGTTTCTCCTATTTTTAGATACTTTTAATTACCATTTTATTTTCCTAATAATGGATTATGTATAACTAATTGTACAATTTCTTTATCATAAAATTTCTTCTGTAACCATTCTATAATGTTCCCAACAACAACACATAGAAACTATACATGAGATGCCTGTCGTTGAATCTTGAATTTCTTATCCGTAGATTTAAGGAAACAAGAGAGTGAACTTGATCATCTATAGACTCTCCCACATTTGTTCCTCCAAATATTTCTATATAATCATTGCATATGAATTAAAATACATTAATTACATGATTTGACATTCCATAGGCCATAAATAAAATTTCATAGGTCACCAAACTACATAAGAGATCATATGGAGTTGAATTTCTTGGACTGAGTGATACTAAAATTGTTCCTCAATCCAATTATTGAAATGATCTCAGGTGAACCTTCCCATACAATGAAGGATTAAAAAAAGTAAATATTGTCTAATATGTTATTTCTGTAGAATATACAATCATTATAGGAGTAATAAAACAATACAAATGGAAGTAAATAGAAACCAATGTAATAATAATAAAAAACCTGGAATAGCCATGTATCTCAAAAAGATATCATAAAATTTATATTTTCCCAAAAACTAATACAGAAATCATTTCATGTAATATTAGTGTAATATATTGACATAATAACAAAAACTAATACACTTTAAAGATCCCCATATCTAGTAAAGACACCACATTTGGTCCCCTTATCTACGCTCTATCCCAAAATCCCAAATCCACCATCTATCATAAGCCCTTTTCACTTATCCTGGAGTGAAACCCTTGAATATGCTTGGGTATAATGGCTCCTAGAGTAGGGTGTGAGTGAAACATAAAATGAAACGACCAATGGGGTGTATAGAAATATCCTTCCTAATTATAGTTTATATATATGAAAAATGGGAATAAATAGAAATTTAAATAATGAGACATGTTTTATAAAAAATTGTTCAGTTAGACACTTTGACCCTTGGTTATCATAGTGACCCCTAACTATAAACATAGTTCAAACATGCCAGAAATTTGAAATGTAAATTTTAGATGTTAAATACACTAAATAAATAACTGTATTTTTTTGTCAATTCAATTTTATATACAATGTTTCCTTGGTCAAATTAACTATTACATGTCAAATTCTATTAGTTTATGGAACATCATTTCATCAAACATGTTAGAATGAATTATCATGGTATCCATCAAATAAATTCAAGGATACTAAGTCTCACGTCTATCAATCCTAAATCAAGTATTGGGAGGGTTATGTCTAGCATCCTCACCCAATATTGTAAATTATCATGTCCATTAATTATAATCATTTCATTATTCACCAATTTCCTTGATTCAATGCATTTGAACATTTTGATGACCTAAGACATCAATGGACCACCCCTTTCATTTGACATTATTTACATAGTGTATCTAAATAATCATATTTAACCCAATTACATAATATATTCATTCAATAATCTATCTATATAAAAAAACCATGTAAGGTTATTTAAATCCATATTTCATCAATTAAAACTCACTATACCAATATCAAGGGATTGACACATCATATGGGTGTCCTTTGGACTAGTATCTAAATCATCAATGGACCTGACAAGGTCTTTGAAGGGCCTCAAATGTCATATTTTGGGAAAATTTACATTTCTTAATCAATGACATAAATGTGCAGATGGTAGAAAAAATGGAACAAAAACATACAAATGATCAATAACAAGTCTATAGGGGGAATCTTTTAGACCTCCAACAATATGTTCATAGAAGGATAATAATCCAGCATTGATCCATGATTTGAAAAAAAAATTGATGCAAATGAAAAGTTGATGAAGTTCGTAGAATTAGGGCTCCTAATATTTAGATGAAGAGAAACAGCAGTTGAGTAAATATTCTTGAAACTATAATGTAAAATAGTCGAAGATGCACCTATGTATTTGAATAAAAATAAAAGGACATAAAAATGTCCCCCAATTGAAAGAGATTCATCCTTATGAGGGTTGGGAGAATGTAGTTCACAAACTAGGCTACAAGAGGAGAAATGAATGTTAAATATTAGGGGAATTAGATATAACATACGTGGAAAATGGTAAAATATAAACTTTAAATGATAGAGATAGTTTTTATACATTGTTTCCAAATGGGCCAACAAAGGTGTGGTATTCCTTATCCATGTCAAAACTGAGTCACACTATTTTATGGGCCACCTAAATTGATTGAAAAATCATGTAGCCTTCATGATGATTTCATTTTCCCATGGGAGATTAATCTTCATGGATTTTTCCCCACCTCACCCATTTTTTAACTATGAACCGTAATCATGGGTCATGGATAGTACAAACAATGCACTGATAATGAGACATGCATTCTAATTACCATTTTTCACATTTTTCATGTTATGAACAACCATGATGCTCCCATGACCATACCTACTCCAAAGAAACATTTATTTGAATATTTTAAAGGATTTTAACTAAAATAATAAATTTAAACGTACACATTCAGAGGGATTGGAATGTAAAACATCCACACAATGGAATATATCATCCTCATCTTTCCCTCTCCAACATCACTAATCCATTAAGGTAAAATTTTTGGCCCACTAGGCCTATATATTATCTTCTTCCTCCCATGTATCCTTCTTAAAATGAAAATTATACCAAAAAAACCTAATCCGAAAAAATTTATTACTCCTACATATATTTTCATTACGATTCATAAGAAAAATAAGATTATCCTAAAAGGATTCATCAACCCCAAGATTAACATCCATATTATTGATCACACGATAATGGCCATAGTGACATGTCTGATGATGTAACACCTTATAAACATTGTGGAAAATAATATACCACTATGAAAGATCCTGTCGATACTATACTAGAAAAATCCTCTCCACAATCGTGAATGGTCCATTATACCTGGATACCAACTTATCATTTTTTTCGAATTTCACTGTTACCAATTCTTGGTGACACATGATGGAAGACACATTCACCCAGTACAATGTCAGTAATATGATAACATCAGTCAATGTATCACTTCTATTTACTCTAGTCTATATTAAAATTATTTTGGATAAAATAAACATTCTTTGATGTCCCATGCACATGAATCGAGCTGAAACACTTGAATTCTCCCACTTCTATTCAAGAAAGTGGTTACAAAAATGGACAACAATATAGTTCTTTATATAGTTCAAAATTATTAGTCTCGTATACATTTTTTATAAATGAAATAAATAAGTTATAGGTGATTTTCCCTGGTACCCCCAAAATCTAGGACACATGCTCTTAGCATTTTATCTTACGCTTATATAGTACATTCCCATTACCCACCCTTCTATAGGTTAAAATATATATTCAAAAGAAATTTTGTACCCAATTCCATATACATGACTTACCCGAATCTTGAGGAAAAATAGTGATCATGATATGAAACTATGCTCTGATTCACCATGTGAAAACATAATATCTATTTAACATACATTTCTCAAAACTAGTATATTGTAAATGTCTCTCGAATCGGAATGAAATAGTCTACATTTTTCACTCAGTACAAAATCTCCCATATCACATTGGTCTTCCAAAGTGTCCTTGGAAAACCCATAATAAATTACATAGTAACAACATCCCTCTCACATTTTAGAATGTTCATTTGATATAATAGACTAATATTCCACTAATTCTTATCCTTATTTTGTAGATAGGTGTAGAATTTGTACATTAAACCTGTAATATATTTCTCATTCACATACACCAGTAATGTCAATGATGATCATTGTATATTTTTGGTAAAAACCTGATTCACCACCCTCATTGATGAATGAAACTCATGCATATTATCCTAATATATACAAGTAGGAAGAAAAATTTATCCATGAACTTGGATAATATTTCATCATTTATAGTCTATATGGTGTTATATCTCCACCATCAAGGCTATTCCTTACTTCAATATATTATAGATCAGCATACTATCTTCCCTTGATCAATCTCAAATATGTGGTTATAACTGATAAACATATGAGGTTTATCTGTTCCACCACATCCTTAACTCCTATATGCATCTCAATGAAAAAATATATCATCTTCCACTCAGAACTAGACTACAAGACATCCTGATACTATGTCTTTTAGATCAAAGCATCAACAACCCTATTCTCTATTCCCAAAACAATCATGGTTTATTTTGAAGGATTTAATATAATCAACCTGTATTCACTACTATAGATTTAGATATCAATGAGAAGAAATATATTTGAGGTTATTATGATATTATAAAAAAATAATCCTCTCACCTATAAGATAAGTTAACTGACATTTTTAATAATAAACCACTCTGATCAACTCAAGTTCACATGTAGTATTGTTCCATTCATGTGGAATCAATATTTTTGATCCATATTACATCACTAGATCTACCTATATTAACACTAAATAAATAATAACATCTTCTCATTACAATAAAATATATATTCCTCACCGAGTTTCAGTAATATAATAATTTTTGTGGTGTTCATATTTCAATTTATCTAGTAGAAGGCATTATCACATTCCAAGGACCACTCAAATGTTATTCCTCTTCTGGAAAAGCAGGATTGAATCATCACTAGCTGAAAAAATGTTTCACAAACAATTCATAGTAATCTACAAAAACAAAAAGGATTCAAATAAAAACAATTAGAGTAATTCCCATGAATCATCCACCAAAACCTTCTCAAGATTCACTTACACACCTTCATCCGATATATTGTGTTTCCAGAAACATTTTTGATCTAGAAATGATAATTAGATAGCTTAGACTAAATATGATTCCTGATTAGTTTATAAACTATGATGAAAATATTGTTTTCATCATCATCATTATTCTAATATTATACTAATATTTCATCAACACTGATGATTACAAATTGATCTATGTAAAGATGAAAAATACTGTTTATCAAAGTTATATACATAGAAATATCATTTTTAAATCCAAACTACACCAAGATGAACTCATACAAAGCATACCTTATTATAAATATGCTTCATTGTTTATCATAAGTTCTCACCCATAGTTTATTAGAACCTAATATAAAATAAATTTTGGAAAATAAACATGTATCCCCTAGGTTGGTAAAAACATCATCAATATGTGGAATATGATACCAGTTATTAGTCACCATCTAGTTAAACATTTATTAATCAAAACAAAAATGAAATTTTCTATCATTATTATCGTACAACAATACCATAGAAACCCATGTTGAAATTATTATACAAATTAATACATTTTCCTCAAACTCTTAAAACATGTCTTGTGTTATTGATGTTTTTTGGTTCTATTTTATAATAATGAAGATAACTGTCTGAAATCCAAAAATCAGATCAATGGAAAACACAAAAAAACATTCATGTTGAATCCATATAAACTATATAGAAAATAGATCCTGAAACTAATCAACTATAGGATGGAATAAAAATTTCTGAAATCACTTAACATCAAGCATTAAACTCACCTTTAGTGAAGTAAACTCACCCAACAACCGATGAACTAGCTTTGAGTGTCTTACCATGATATGACATTCCCCATGTTAAACATTGACGTAACCCTTAGTGGATGTGAATGTTACCCTTCAATGATAATTATCTATGTATAATTAATATGGAATATATCATAGTATACCCAAAATAAAGTCAAAAACTAATGTCACAAGCATGATAAAGATTAAAATAATGTTACTACAAACTGTGAGGGAACCCTATTTAGAAATATGGATAAAAAATTATCACAACCCTTATAAAAATATGAATTATATAATTTAACATGATTATTAAAACACCAGAAAAAAAATATTTACCAAAAATTTAGATATAAAATAATGTGAAGAATTGGGGTAAAGTAAATCACTTGAAATCCTGTAAGATATAATAATTATACAACATATAGTCAATGAATAAACCTTACTACCACTAGGTGTAGTATAATCTTCATGAAGATACCCTATCCCTCTAATATGTTCTCATATCATAGAACAATAAAATATAAAACTCTACTAAAACAACCACTTCTATCCTAGAGAACCTCCTCCAACAACCTCACTGGTATGGATAGTATAACTCCATGTTCATGAATTATAGGGTAGGGTATCAAATTCTAGGGCTTGACATTAGCATATATCATATATCACTTTCCATTTTCCAAGGGTTCTTTGGGAGCATCAATATGTATCCAATATAGACAAATTCATGAAAATTTATTGGTGGTCTAATTCACTGATGACACATTTGACAATGGTATCCAAAACAATTTCAAAAAATCTAACCACCGCATTAGAGGATGATCCTCTCCCCCAGATACTCCACCCACCACCATCATGGTGAATGTCCACATAAAATATATTTATACTAATAGGGTAAGTAACATAATATGGCTCAACTAATCCTATATATCCACCACATCTTTCCTCTTACAGGTTCTCGGACAAAATTAGAGTGTGATTCACTAACATTGAAAACATATTCAAATAGAATATATTCAATGAGACATGATCTCACACATATGACCATACAAGAAATAATTTTTCAAATCTGCATCATCCCCTACAAATTCTTGAGAAAATAATTCCATGTTAGTGAAGAAACCTGGAAAATCTACCACTAGCATATTACCCGGGGTAAAACACATGAACTCTACATCTCTCTCCCAACTCAATGTCTATAGGTAGAAATATTCTAGGATCATTTATTAGAATTCATAGAATCCATACCCTCTAATGTCACATACTGGAAAAGGATATCCCAATAGTGCATCCTAGTTCCTCATGACATATAATCTACCAACAAAACTATATTCTCTTATGAATTATTCAAGTGATCCAGAATAATATACATACACACAATCTGAAACTCATGTGCCCTAGGACCACCCTACCCAACAAAATTAAGAGGATGCTACACCTGGAATTCCGTAGTCAATTCAAAATTAATCAACACAAACTACCTTGGGTATCTTATAATAAATTACATAAGATGACTGTAATTATTTTAGAGTTACTCTTCAGCTATACCACATGAAACCAATCGTGGATCTAGTTATACTACCAGAGGTATATTATTATAAAATTACTCCAACCACCCTACCTATAAATGTCATAATTTTTTTTTCACTCTATAATTAAAAACACATTCAAAGAATATAATATATCATTTCTATAGTTATAGAATAGTGAGTTCAAAACAATCCATATCAAGATAGTCCTTATGCACAATCCCAACAGTCATAATTTCGAATCTATCCTTACCCACAACAATACATATCAAATGCTATGAATAACTCAAGGAAATCCTAATATACTAATTATAAATTACTCATTTTAAATGATTTTAATAATATCATTTAACATAATTAATTCTGAAACAATTACATCATCTTTATTAGACACTATTTCTATAAAATGAAAATAATAATAGATGATCATTTTATTTTACATGACCAAACCGTAACATGTTTTTCCTTCTGTTCCTTATATGATGTATGTCACATCAAACCATGAGTTCCTAAAATTATTCTATCATACACAACCTCATAATTTGTTCTTCCATGAGTAAAATCATATAAAAAATAATATCACTTAGTAATTGATTCACCTAAGGTGAAATAACATTAAATTATAAAAATGTAACATCAAGAACTACAATCCCACCCTGGGAACTTAGTTTCCCCCCAAAAAAGGTTTAGTTATTACCATGAATGAGCTCATTAATAAGTCCCCACACATCATAATCTCTGTTATAATTTTTCCAATTTTTAATTAAATATAAAATAATCCCCTGTTATAAAACATAATAATTCACTATCTCAGGTGTCACTAATATGGTTCCCCGGGCTATCTTTCTACATGATCTCGGTCACAACTCCCTATACTCCTGAGGATGATGACTAAAAGTTATGTCCTATTAATGTATGTTGGGAGACAATTCCCTATTTAATAGAGTAAGAAAATAGTAAAAATAAAAATAAACACGATCCAAAGTAATAAATATTAATAACTAACAATATCCATCAATAATTATGTATATCGTAACAAGATCCGAAAACTAGACATGTTCCCACTTACAAGTACATAAAAAATGTAATGTCATATTGGTGTAATATGTCATAAGAATTCCGAAAATTTTGATCACATAAAAATACGCAAATTGGGTCCAAACATCATGTTGGGTACCCTGATACATGTCCTATACCAAAATATCAACTTAAACATCTATCATAGGGCCTTTTCCATTATCCTCAACCACAACCCTGAAATATTCTTAGGATCCATTGGTGGCCCGACTAGGTTATTAACCCAACTCATAAGTCCAACACTAATAATGTATATAGAAATATCAATTCTAATAACATTCTATATAGAATAAACATTGATCATATATTCTAGGGAATAATGAGATGTGTTTTAAAATAAAATTTATCAATTATAAACATGGGTATTTTGGTATTATCCCTACCACAACCCACCAAACCTTCTTATTTCTCATTAGAAGAATGAATCATCAATTTTAGAGGCAAAAACAATATGATTAAAATGGGTATTACTAATCATTTGAATTATATTTAAGAAACTATTTTTAACTAATAACATATTTAATGCTTAATTTTATTTCTACACATAATGTCATCTTAGAACACTAAAAAGGAAATAACAAGTTTTATGTTCATCATATGAAATCAAGGATGCCAAGTTTCATGTTTACCCATCCTTAATAAAGGATAAATATTTTAATTTCTACCATCCTTACTCATGGGTGGTAAACATTATGTCAATCATTACTCACTATTTCATAAATCCAAAATATCAAAGGTCTAACATAGTTTTCCATTTTAACATCCCAAACAACCTAGGGTGCACCCCCCAAATTTATCATTATTCACATAGTCTATTTCACTAAAAACATTTCATATAATTTTATAATTATAAAATTAAAACCATTTACCCAAAAAACAAAACAATTGAAGGTTCTTTTAAAAAATATGACTATATAATCACGAGAAATTTACCATTTTCTCTTAAATAACTATTCTCATGTCATGACACTTTTAATTTCTAAATTTTACAAGCAGATACCTTATAGAATTATAACCATCCAAATGATACATACAAAATTTTTAGTCACATAAATAATTTATTTCATCAATTAAAACTGATTTTACTATTATCAGGGGATTGAAACACCCCATGGGTGACGATATCCCTATTTTCAAAATCTTCATTAAACATGACTAGTTCTAAGGGGTCTCACACCTCAATTTTAGGTGTTATTTAATTTTAATATTCAAATAAACAGTTATGTAGAATTAATGTACAATGGACCATTTAAATACAGAATATCAATGTCAAAATAATTAAAGAAATATTAGAGAACACCTACCTTATAATAATAGGCAAATATTGTTCAATTTTTGACAGTTAATCCAAACCAAAATTAATGAAAAAATTGGATATCTCATTATAATAAGGGATCCTTATCTTTAGAATAATTGAAACAAACTTGGATTTAATCTTCTAGAAAATAGATCGAAATTGAGTTGGGAATTACCCAATGTTTCAAATTACAATAAATAAAAAATCATTTTTTCTATAATCAAAGAAGAATAATCCATGAAAGGGTTTGAGAAAGTGGTTTATACCATAGGTTAGTGGAGGAGAAATTTGGGTAAAAAATTAGGGTAATTTATATAATATAAAGGGTATATAAAATACATTATTTTAATGGGGCTCCTAGTTTTGATGCTTATTTTTCAAAACCATGCACCGACTATATAGTGTCCTATATCCATGGTGAAATCAAGTCACATAGTATTATGTTCCATTTAAATGGTTTTATAACCATTTGATATCCATTTCTATGCAATTTTTCATGGGATATGAATCCATGTAGTCTCTTAGGACACCTCAAATTATTTGAAAATTGTGCTGCTCCTTCAACCATGGAGCACGATCATGGTGTACCATTAGAAATATCTATCTTCTAAACATTACCATTAGAATGTATGTTCATTTTTTCTTATTTTTCAATTGAAAAGCCACAATAATTCTCCCAATACGTTCACAATTATCAAGAAACATTTCATTATTCATTTAAAATTAGTTTCAGGATAATATAAATTGATAATTTATCTCATCAGAGGGCTAGGATCTTAGAGAGACACATATCTTGAAAACTACATTAATATAATCTTCAAAATATTAATATCCTTTATATCATCTATGTGTCCCTAAATATATCCAACCAATTTAGTGATTTGGTTTAAGTACATACCAATATTCAAATCAGGCAGAATTTTGAAATCAACATATCTATTTTGGAGGACCTATATCATGGTGTACTTAACAATACTATAACCTTAATATGTGTAGGATAATTTATCCCACATGTAATTTCAACAATTAAATATCATCAATTTCATATTGATCTTGTATCAGAGTGCTCCATATGGGGAATTTTTAGCTTTAACATTAACATCTATCTATTTCCTTCATGTTTTGGTCATGGATATCCATATCACATCACATACACCCATCCAATGTAATTTATTAGAACAAAAATCCACCCTATTAGTTTTGTGTTTCCATATAATTTTGTTTATCTAATTATATTTTATACATTCACCAAATAGTGTAACTAGAATAGAATTTAAAAGATTCTCTATCTCATGGAATTTATGACAATATACTTAACACGTAAGTACTAGTATTTCGAATGACATTTTATACCCAAGATTCATTGAGAGTGTAGGGAGGAATCCTGATGTAAATAAAAATTTATTTAATTTCCATGTCACCCATATTAGTAGTAAAACTTTTATCCTTTTAGATAGAATGCACAGTGACCAAAAATTCAATATTAGAAATAAAATTGAACACTTATATTATACTTGGTTCACTACTAATGGATAATCCATGGAGAATATCTTATGTATGCATCAATAAAACAGGAGTCCAATTATATTTATTATATTTCACGGATTAAAATTGTTCTTCCATAATCAATATTCTCTGGACTCACTATCTTTATAATTAATTTTATGAATGAGGACTACCTACCTCAAATATGTTGTGTTGAGTCTTAACTCCACACTAATCTAGATGAATTGTACAATATTTAATTGACTTAAAGGTCATATCTAAATTATTAAGAATGGATAAATTAATTTTCATCATTATTAATTAAAATTGATTATACAATATACTCTATCGTCTATAATAATAACTTCTTATGATCATCAGGTTAAAATCATCAATTTATCATCCTCTCATGAAGTAAGATTGTGGGACCCAAATCACCGCATACTCAAAAACACAGTCAGCATAGTATACTTCATCGACCATACATCACACTTTTTGAATTGAAATCTATGTACCCACTAAGATGTTCCAAATTCACAAATGATTCTTTCCAACCACGATAATCTAAATACTCTAAATATATTCCATAACTTCTAATTTATCCTTAAATAATGTATGTAGTAGTAATTAATAAGAGAATTCATCATCCAAACTTTCTAGATAGTGTAATTATTGGTTATCCCTAAAAAAATACCATTCACTAAATAAAGAAGTCTCCAACTTATGAACGTGTAATAACTATGTTGATCATATATATGACTCTTCATACAATCAATAGAACCATTATGTATTAGTGTAAATCTCATTCATACATCATACATGGATTCAAAATCAAAAAATATATATTATTTGATAGTATAAAATATCATTTCATACAACATTATTAACATTTTTGTTAACCAAAATTTCCATGTCTTTGACCACATTATCTTATTTTGAACATAATGATTGATTATGTTTTCTATGTACATGGCCACATGAGATGCATACTCGACTATATAGAGAAACCAAATATAATTCATCCAATTGGATTCCATTTTCTAAAAACCAAATATCATGATCCTAAAACTCCTTTAATCAACCCTCAGTTGTTTTGTAAAAATATTGAACATAAATATGAAACACTATCCTTGATTACATTAGTATTAATAAGTAGGATTCCATATTTTTTCCCAATCATAAGAATTTATTCTAGGATCAAATTCAACGTTTAATAATATACCGCAAGAGGAAAGTGGTCATTGGTGATTAATGGTACCGACTAATGTAGAACCCTGAAATTTTTGGATGTATTTCTCTTAAAATAAATTTAATTTATTTGATACCTTTCAATACATGCAAGTCAAGAGTCTAAATGAATTGTGACATTATATACCTCAATAACATATCCATTAAATTGAAGGAATGATTAATAATGATCAAATTTTAAAATTTATTCATAATTACTTTATATAAATCTAATATATTGATATATAAGTACTAAATTTATAGTAATAAAATTATATAATTTTAAAATACAGTTTTGTCCAATTTATTATTTAATTTAGTGAAAATTTATTATAATTAATATTTTACGATTACATAAAATTTATTTTAAAAAATCATATTATTTTTCAAAATATTAATTTCAATATTATCCTATGTTATATTTTTTAGAATTTTCTAACAAGGATGATTTTTTGATGGAAAGTGATTTTTTTTTATTTTTATTGAAAACATCCATTTAATTTAAATAATTCAGAATGTGAAATTTTATTTTGAATGTTTATTTAAATGATTAATAATTTATATTATATTATTGATAATATGATTCTGTTCGTTGGATTCAATTTTGTGTTAAAAATTGATATCAAAATTTTTTCACATAAAAAAATTATTTGGAAAACAACATTTTCCTTTGTTTTAGGGGTTAAATTTTTAATTAATTTTATAGATATATGATTCTAAATTTTAAAAAGGTATTAAATTTATTTATTTAGAACAATTAAAATTAAGTAATATTTTTAGCTAAATTTTTTGTCCAAAGATATATTAAAATAGTGAAAATTTGTTATCATTATCGAGGATAAAACATGTTTTCTAGAGTGTTAAACAATTATATAATGGATTTGGTTCCTATAAAAATGGTAAAAATAGTATTATATGAATTATTTAGACATTATCCTACTAGAAAATATAGGAAATTCATATTTTTAGGAATTTTTGTTGAGATTTATTTTTAATATTTTTGTCTTTATAGAATTTTCATATCTGTCCTCTCCGCATCTTAGAAATGTACACCCCTCCTTTTTCTTCTTTACAAAACATGAGACCTATTTATAAATAATAACCTAACCAATTAAATACTAATTTTTTATGTCCAATAATTATATGTTTTATTTTACTTATAATACTATTTCAATGGTTCTTAAGAAATGATCTAAAGGATGTCTTTCGAAGAAGAGGTAATTGTCTTACCAAAACTCTTGAAATATATTTGCTATTATATATCATATAATTATATTTTATTAATCATAAATTAATTTATTACATTTACTGAACAAAATAAAATTTTATTATGATTTTGTATCTTTTTATATCCAACAATTATTCCATCTAATGGTTAGTGAGATAATCATTTAGGTGTATGTGTTGACTACTGCCTATATATAGTTATATATTTCATTATCCATCACCATCATTCATGGATTATTGTTATAATTATTTAATATTTTATATTTTACATTTATGTTACAATTAGTTTCTTGTAATTAGAATATCATACCTACCTTCTTATATTCCAATCCATTGGAAAATGATAACATTGCTCATGTGTTTGTATGGACTACAACCTCCACAGTGAAATTTGATTCATTTATCATTTTTTATTTTCAAGGATGGTAATAATTATATATTTAATTGAAATATATTATAGATATTATATAATAATGATTATATAAAGCTCAATAATTATTTACCTTTATTTTTTTCCATCTGTAAAAATTGAAAACAACGTTCATGATTATTTTTGACCTACTGTCTCCATTATTGGTGTAATTCGTTTTTCAAATTGTATCTTTTTGGATTACTGTAAATATATGAATATTATATATATATTATATTTATATCATGATAAAAATTTCAAATATTATTTATCCATGATTAAAGTACAAGTAAAAATATTATACTATCCAAATTCTCATGAAAAATGAAAGAGTTAATATTAAAAATGGTGAGTTTAAAAAGGAATTATTAATTAGTGGGTTCTAAAATGTTATTATTAGAAAATATATGATATCATATGTATTTTCATTATTATTATATAGAACTATAAAAAAATTAAATTTATTATACAATATAATATAATCCTTCAAAAAAATTCAATCAGGTGCAATGACTTATTCATCTCACTATCATTTATGTGGGAAATATTCCACATTCAATAAATGATTCAATTTTTTGGAATATATATTATTAATGAAGGTATTTAATTATTAACTACATGATAATTGTGGATATTTACATATCTATACAAGGTTACATATTGTATTATGTTCTTATTTTAATGTTATCAAAGTTATAATGGTTTTATATTACAATCTGATTATTTACCTAGATTGTTTAGAATTATGTGTTTTGATGATGAAAATTATGTATCTTCCTCCCATAAATCTCATAAATTTACATTTCCTATTGTTATTTTTTGATATTAAATATTCTTAATTCGTTTTCCCATGTTTGTGAACATAGGAGGTAGAGAGACATGTTTAAGGAAAATCAACTCTATTATACTACTCATTCGATGTTTTCTAAAAATGTTATCAAGAAAGAATTTGATACCATCTTATGTTTAATTAAAGTGAATATAACCCATTAATTAACATTCAAAAAATTGTTTAAAATGAATCAAATTTTCATTTTATGATTTTGGTAGATTTTATTTTTTACAAAAAATTTTAAATGAATCGTTGTTTAAATCTACATGACATGAACATAAATTTTTTCTATCACGAGCACACATCTATTTGAAGAATAGTTTAAGTGTTTCCGTAGTTATTTTCAAATTAAATGTTTTCCTTTATATTTGGGGTATTTTTTGTTTTTAAATTTTTTAATGTGAATATTTTATTTTTCTTGATAAATTCTCCACTAATATTTTAATGTCATGTTTCATCTATGACAACATCCTTTGATGTTAATTATGATTTATAAAGAATACGATCTATTGAGACCATAAAATTTAAATCATTGGATGGTTTCTGATTAAGATTAATTGAGGATGAATCAATAACCTGTTTATTTCCTATGGGGTAATTATGTTATGAAAAACATATGGAAACCAATAATTTTCTTATATAGATATTACATTATAAAATATGAATATTCATTATATAAAATTATTATCCATGATATAATTGTATTTGTGAATTTTTTTGGGAAATATGGATAAATAATTGTTTGTTATGTGATATAAATCATCTTCCAGTAAATTATCAACAATTAGTTTCCTTCTTAGATATTATATATTTAGAACCATTATTCAAAACCAATGGAAGTGAACATAAAAAAGGTGAGATTAGATTTCTTGTAAGACTAAAATAGAGATATAATAATGACCAAAAAACATAAATTAATCATAGTGGTTTGACAACATGATAATTACATCTAAAAAACATACCTTGCATATGACTGATTATAATCCTAATTTATATCATAAGTCATATATGATCATTAGAGATAAATGATAAAGGAATCAATGAAAATGAGACATGAGAGTATAAATTTGGAATATTTCATAAGTATGTGGCATACACATAATAATTCAAAATAATTTCTTATTCAAGGATCACATCCTCGACTATCATAGAGTACTGAGATCGATCTCCATTCCATCATATCATTTTTCAATGTTCACTCTCAAGACTATCACAGTGGATAGAGTCACTTAATAAACTCGGTGAATTCCTAATTGTAGTCCATAATATTTCATTAGAAATCTATCATTACCCAATACATTGTAGGACTATATAATTATAGTCTCACACATGAAATAATGAATATAATATATATGTATTCCATAAGATCATAAAATAGTCAACATAACATCATATAATAACACATGGAAAGAAAATTATTTCCATAAAAAAATATCAATTCTTATAGAATAACCATTGGAAAGGAACGGGGTTTTATAAATCACTCATCATATTAAACTAACACATGGAAACTAACAGATGTCATACAATTATCCTCAAATCATCATAATAACAAAATATATAATTAAATATATTTAATGGTATCGTTGGATCATATCTTTTATAAAAAATAAGTTACATAAAAACATTATCATAGATTAAAAATACTATGAAAATTCCATTGTAATGTTTTTTCAGAAAAAATACCATTTTTTACATTAAATTTACTTATTTTCAATATGAAAATTTCTGAAATATTAAAGAGAACATTATATTTAAACTTTATTTTGGAACATATTAAAGGAAGATTAAAATAATTCAATGGTTAGGATGGAATGAAATTTAATTCATGGTGTGTATGTTAAAACAATTAGTTTATCCACATTGTTGGAAAAAACTAAAATGAAAATGACTTGAAAAATTAATATATGATTAATTTGACTACACTTTCGTAAAATTCAATTATTTGTAATAATGGTTTTAAAATATCATTGGATACTATTTAAAACATACTTGTAAACATTTCAAAAAACTTGGATATGGATGGAAAAAGATTTTCGATTGAAAATATAAATAAATTTAGGTTTCCATATAAGCATTAATTAAGTATCATGAGATATTATAGAGGGGCTAATTAATGAAAAAAATTATTATCTAGAATTAAATTGAAGGGAGGAAACAAAACGATATTTTTGAGATATAGGTAATATTTTTTCATCATAAGAAACATGATCATAAATAATTGTGATCAACAGTGATTTTTTCATATCAGTCATTTACCACATTGGTAAAAATTGAATGAAAACCTCATGAATGAGATAAAACTAGATATATATATTTCCAGATAATTTTTTTGATAATAATTATAAAAGCATTTATATGAAGTATATATAGTACTTTAATTGAACAATTGGTGAATATGGCTTATACCTCACAAAAATAAATGTGAGATGAACATCCATTACCACATTAGTAACATTTTAATCATAAGACCCTTTAGAGAATATCCTCAAATTAATCATTAAATATCATTAAAATTTGGATATAAATGATATAACATGTAATATACCTATATATAGACCTCATAAAGAAATATATGTGCATTATAAAACTATATCCTCAAAAAAGACATTTTGAGACAATAAACTCGTATATATTGTTTGACATTCATCAGAATCTATCTAACCAAATAAACAAAAAATATAAATTTATAATAATTATGTAAATGAATATTTTTCATAATTATTTTATCTAACAGGATCAATAGTAATATTTCAAAAACCATTTATTAATAATTTCATTTCAGAATGATCATTTCTAGGAGTTAATTATTTCTCTGTTCGTGATAATGTCACATATATTGTTCTCGTTCATAACATTGATCATGGTACCATCACCAATAGAATATTAATTATGAAATAAAATATAAATATTAATTATAAATATATTTTTATCCATATAAAAATGGTTGATATAGAAAAATGAATTATATTATTCATAGAGATGATAGAATGCACGTATACATGAATATAGTTTTAACATTTATATGGATTGAATAAAAAAATGATAAATAATAATTAAACATTAAAAATGATTTATATATTATATATATAATATATATTTATTTAATATACAATTATTACCATTAATTTAAATTAGAAATGTAAAATGAATCACATAATTTTGTGGAGGCGGTTGTCCACACATACACAAAAGCAACATTATCATTTATCAACACTTTGGAAGGTATGAAGGAAGATAATATATTATATTGTAGAAAAATAATTAAGGTATAAATATCATATATAATATTTATACCCATAATAATAACCATCCATGAATGATGGTGATAGAGAATGAATTTCATCGATATGTGGAGTCCGTAGTACACACATACTCACACACGATACTTTTACATCACATTTGATAGAATAGAGGCTAGATATTGGTTTTTGAATTAACAAAATATAATTTAAGTAAATTTAGAATACATAAGTTATAAATTTATGATAAATACCATATATTTATCTGAGGTTTGAGAACAAATAATCTGAACAACGTTGTTTAAGATGATTACCACTTCTTCGGTAAGCCTTCATTGGATCGTTTCTTATGGACCCTTGGAATGTTATTGTACGAATAAGAAAAAAATATAAATCATGAATTTTTATTTTCATAGAGAATTTAATTGTCTTTTTTCAATCAATATAGCTATAACTATCATTAATAAGATAAAGTAGGTGTGTAATTTTATAAGTTGGGGAGAGGACATACAAAGTATTTTATAAAAGATTATAATATAAAAAATTCATATTCAATTGAAATTATTTAAAAGTATATATATTTTAATTTTGGGATAGTTAACATAAATATATATTTATCAAATAGGATTTAAATTTTTTTAATTTTTAATATTACTCTATTCTATTGGTTTTAACTTCAGTGAACCCGTTTTGACTGTATCCATGGTAAGGAATTTTTACCTAAGTTTCAATTAATGATGAAATAAAATTAAGTTAACATTATAATATATTATTAATTATTATAATTTTAAAAAGTGAACCAAATTTTCAAAATTCATCTCTTATAATTTTTTGAATTGAATTTAAAATTAAACCTGTAAAATGCGATGAAAATGTGGGTTCCCTAAGAAAAAATATTTGTTAAGTGTAAATGGTTTTTATGAAAAACATAATCATAAAAATGATTAAAATAACCTAAATTTTATTATATATAAAATAATTTAACTATGTAAAATTTTAAAACAAATTTAAATAAAAAATTTGAAATATAAATTCTTTAAAAGAAAACTTATATTTAGTAAAAATCGGGATTTTCCACTTTTCATCAAAAAATAAATCCTTCTAGAAAAATACAAAAAAATCATTCTATTAATATTTTCAATATATATTTTTAAAATTTAATTAAATTTTTTCTAATAATTATTCTAAATTTTTCATAAATAAATTATAATATAAATTTGTAAAACATAAAAAAACTATTTATGAAATAATACATTATTAAAATAAAATATATATTATTTCAAAATAATGAATATTTATAATTCAAATATAAATAATTTTTTTGAATATAAATGATAATGAATAAATAAAAAAAATAGAAAAACTAATTTTACTTTTAAATTTATTAACTTAATTAAAAAAAATTAATCTTAAAAAAATTTATATTTTTCACTATTCACTGAACAATCAATTATTAATGGAAAACACCAATATTTACTATATGAAATATATGATATTATAATTAAAATAATTATTTTCATTTTATAAAAAAAATTCTTAAAATTGGATTAATATAAATATTATTTCCAAAATTAAATAATCACATCCATTAATAAATAATTTGTATTATAAGAAATGTAATGTCCAATTAAAATAAGTAAGTGATTTTGATGACCGATCTTATCATAATTTATTATCCCCAGTAGTAAATAAGAAATATTATGGTTTTTTTCATTGATGTATAGAAATTCATTTAAAATATCATTAAACCAATCTTGAGGAAAATCAACTTTACATTTTATTAAAAAACTTGTTAAATTGAAAACTAAATATAAAGTAGTATATTAACCTTAAAGATAAAATTTGGAACATATAAATTAAAATTTAATGAAATTATTAGTCATGATGGGGGGAAAATACAGTCATCCCATATGAGTTATAAAAATATTATTTCTATACTTTTATTGTTAATTCACAATGTACATCGTTTGAAAAACAAAAAAAATATTCCCTTTAGACTATTTTGTAAAAAGTATAACAATGGTAAAAATTTATTCTGATGAATCAATGTATTAGTGTAAAAATATAACAAATTTTTTTAGAGAAAATATGGTTATGAATAAATATACATCTGATCGAAAAAAATTAGGATGGTTTCTTCATTTAAAAATATATTTTCCAGAATTATGTTAAAATAGAAGAAAAGTTAGAGAAATATATTGAATAATATTAAAAATATTGAATGTAAAATTATATTTAGTTAAAATGAATAATTAATTATTCATTATAAATACCTCTATGGGGATGTATATACACCACATATATTTTACATGTGCATATTAACAAATATACCTCACGCTTCCCTTTGGATGAAAATGATTTAAAATCCTATACAATGTCTTTAATCATGTCATTAAATTATAATAAAATTATATTCATATTTATAATTTCAAATATGGTCCTCTTGTATCATGTTATCCCATGTTTGTTAATAATGTTTCATTATAAAACTTGTTTAAATGGACAAATAATTCATTTCCCATAACTTGTTTTCAAGTATGTTCTAGTTCATGTTAATAGGGTATTGTAACATAATAACCATAATTGTATTTAGATTATAGATATCATATTTATTCATTACATTATTTTTTAAATTCATTCTTTAATTGTAGACACAGAAAATGAGTCTCATCCCTTTTTGGAGATGGTAAGTCATACTTACAAGTGGGAGATGATATCATTTATAAATGTTTAAAGGGTAATAAATTGGATGATATATAAATTATAAATTATAAATATCATTTTATAATTATCATATATATCAATTATTTCTACTATTATAACCATCCATGTAATGTGGTGATGAAAAAAGTACACCGCCTCTTGGATATGGTAAGTATTACATACACACATGGAATGATTTATTTTTTTGTAGGATGGATAAATGGTGTAATATGGTTTTCTAATAATTATAATACTACATAAGTATGTATAATATCTTGTATTTATTAATTTTTGATTGAAACAATAAATGTATAGGTTTTATTAGAGGGAATAAACTATAAAGTGTATATAATGATTATTAAATCTTATTCAATGGACTTCAATGTCATCATAAGTGACATAGGGTTGTTCCATTGGTAGGAATATAACCTCTAAAACCGGGATATGTATGTTTATAAGTGTAATGGGAATGTTTTAGTTGTGATATATGGTTCAATATTATGAAAATAAATTAGTAAGGAGGATCCCTATTATAATTGATGTGAGGGGAATATTTGGAATTTCTAAAAATATTAATTTAATATAAAGCAATTTGATGTCCAAATTGATAAAAATTAATTTATATATAATAAATAATGATTATGGGTAAAAAATATTTTTTAATAACATTTTTACAAGATTATATGATGGATTTACCTTTATTACTTTTCCTTAACATCCTATAATATTATTTGACAACTACCATACTATTACAGATTTCTAATCCTTAATGGGAAATAATGATAATATTAAATGAAAAAGTATTATAAATGGACCATTGTATAATTAATTATTTGTATTCATTTAATTTGGAAGAATTTATGATTATTCATATTTGTTTGATATGTTAATTAAAAATTATTTATTATAAAATATCGATAATGTAAATTTTCTGGACTATTCATTACAATAACATTAATAACATAAAAAATTACTAATAAGTAAAAAAAATATGTTATTATATCCCTATAAGTTTATATTTAATAAAAAATTCAATTATCACATTATTTATATCAATTTATATTACTTTTAATATTTTGAATATCATTTTTTTGATATTTTTATCAATTGAATACTTGCTCTGTCTGTGTTGCGTAAGAAATTAAGATACTAATTTCTTCAAAAAAAATTAAGAAAAATATAAATTAAGAAAATAAATAATTTATAATTAAAACTAATGTTTATGGATGAACATAACCTCTGGATAACCTCATATTAAAATAAATTAGTTATTACAAACATGTGTGTGACATGTTTTACTTTTCATGAAATAAAATGATAAAAGGGTCCTAATGTCATCAAAATGGACTTAAAATACCACATAACTAAATATTGGTTGATTATGGAAGAAATGAAAATATAATATAATATTAAGTAATGTATTCCTGTAATTTTCTAATCCTTATCATTATATTATTAACTTTAATTTACTGATTTTCCCTTTATTGCGGTAACAATATTTTTTGAAGTTAATATTAATATTGGCCAAAAATAAAAGGTACAGATTTAATAAATTTTTAAATTATGAATCTGAAAAAGTAATCTAATTTTCAGAATTCCAATTATTTAATAGGTAAAATTTTATTTTATATTAAAATGAAAAAACACAACGTAAACTTTTTTTTGGAAAAATGTTATTTATGATTAATTTTATTAAAATAAATTGAACCATGTCAATGATTCAAATTAAATAAATTGGATTATTTATAATAATATATAAATTAATATAATAATTATTATATTTTAAATAAAATGTAACTTTTCAAATGTGTGAGACAAAAATAAATTTAAAAATAATAAAAGTATTTTCCATTACATAATATAACATTAATCTTTTTAGAAAATTACTGAAAATTCTACCAAAAGTTAATTTTAATATGATTATTTCAAAAATAAAAATAATTTTATTAAATATATTTTATAAAACAATTAACAATTAATTATATTTTTTTTCATGAATAGAAATAAAATCATTTTTTAAGAAAACATATTTTTCCAGAAAAAAATTACATTACTAAAAACATGTTTGTTTATTTACAAAGAATAAATTTATGTTTAATTTGAGATTAAAATATATTTAATAATATGGTTATTCCTATTAATTTTTCAAAGTCAATCCCTATGTTATAATAGTAATATTTAAATAATAAAATTTCATGGTTTTTTTCAAGTTAGTGTTTCATGTTCTATACATTTTCAAATATTTTAATCTTTTACAAACTCATGATATTATGTTCTATCACCCTACCAAAAAAATTCCTTGAAATATTCATAAAAATTACCATTCAACTAGATTAGGGTTTTCCTTTTTCTTAGTGTCCTCTATTTCAAATGTTGCTTCCTCCATTATATGATTTCTCTAAAGTACATTAACCATTCATGTAATCAAGTTCATAGAAACATTGTCTTCTCTATCAATAATTTGTATAACATCATCACATTTATATAGATCGTATTGAAATAAAATTTCATTAAATTTTATCAATTGCATTATGTATTTAATGTAATTCTTAGACAATGATATATTGAGTACATTGTGAACTTAAGAGATAATTTGTGGTTTTCCCAAATGGCAAGCCACATCCCAAATTCATTCCAGGATTTCAAAGGGTCCAAAGTACCAAGGGCTCAGTTTCATTTCATATCAAACATAATAACACCCTTCCATAGAGATAATTTAATCGAAACATGATCTTACACATGAAATTATAAATCTATCCTCCATTTATTGACAGAAAACTTTTTCCTACTTTGAGAATCATTAAAATGAGTCTGAAAAGTCTTTTCCTTTTACATTTTATCCTCAAGAAGTTCTGTACATACATGCTTCCTTTCACAAACATCATCCCAGTATGTTGGAGTTCAATACGTGTTCCCTATAATTATTAATATAGTTTTTTATAATATATGAATGAAATCTATTTCTATAGGAAAACTTTAACATCTATAAATAATGATCCAGAACACCCTGAAAATCATCTGAGAATGATCTCAAAATATCTTACAATTTTTGAATTGTCCTTTTATATTTTCCATTGGGTTGAATGTGATATGGAGTACTCAAATGATGCTCAGTATCGAAATTGTTTTGAAGACTTCCCTATAATTTCAATAATAATTTTTGATGATGATTCGAAAAAATTTAAAGTGGCACTTCATGAATTATTAAAAATATATTATTATAGATTAGTGTGATGTTATCAAGATTAAAATATTATATTATAGAAAAAATATGCAGATTTTTTTGGTGATCAATAATAACACAGTTTTCATCATTATTTCATGGAGTATTTGGTCATCCAATAATAAAATCAATGGAAATTTCATCAACATTAACAAATGAGTACATAGAGGTTTTATGACACCTTTAGTATATTATTTATCAACCTTAACTTGTTGACAAACTGAACATGTGGATACATAATCATAAATATTCTGCCTCATGTTATCCCTCATAAATGTTCCTTTAAAAAAATATACATCATGGTTCTTTTAGGGGGGTATAGATTAATTTAATCTATAATAATGTTCTTGAAAATTAATTTTATCATATGTATATATGGAAAATATAGTCTATTTCAAAATTTCAAAATACCATATTCATATACACAGTCTAACAGTTTTCCAACATTTAAAACATAAATTTTACATAGAAATTTTTCATCAATAGTTTGAGATGTTTTTTCTATTCCAATAAATATGATTTGGAAATAATTTGAAAAAAGAGTAATGATTACACATGCTTAAATATTCCCATATATATATTCTATAAATCCATTAATAAAGGATCTTTATCGATCCTTATTTTGGTCAATACCACATGACATTGTCTTCTCTATGGATCAACTGAAATATTTTCCTTCCCTACATGTTAGTTTATTGAGAAATAACATTCCTTGAGTAGCTCGAGCCGTATAATTTTCCTCATATTGATATTTTTCTGTTAAAATATATATTTTTGGCTCTTATGATCAATGAATATATCATAAAATTATACGTAGAGATAATTTCTCTATATCATCAAAGAAAATATTACTACTTCCAACTCAAGATTATGGTATGGGTTGTTTTTCTCATGAATATTTACCTTCCATGATTCATATATAATAATAAAAAATCATTATACATAATGAAAAAACCCATTCCCTTATTCGATTAATTACTATATATCACAAATCAATCATTTCATGATGCTAGATCCCAAATTAGAGTGTTGACCAATCACTTCATCAATTCTCAGAAAATATTATTTAAATTATTATATACATAAAAAAATAAAACCTTTTTGTTTAATCTTGGTTAATGGGTTACCTAATTAATAATTTCTTATATAGTAACTTTCCAATCCCATGAAACTACCTACCTTAGTTTTTTTCATTGGATCTTCTTTTTGTCAAATTTTTTCTTCACATGATCATCTAGGATTCCATATATAGAAATAAAAACGTCTTGAAAAGAATTTATATAGTATAAATTTAGAAATTATAAATTTCCTATATAATTAAATTTAACTAATGGTCTGAATAATAATCCAGAAGTCATTTTCATGATCCTCATATCGTTTATACTACACCAATATATCATCAATAAACACTAAAACAAAATTTTCATGATATTACTTAAATATTTTATTCATTACATCTATAGAAATAGAGTATTAATTATTAAATACTAATATCGTTACTGTAAAATCATAATTTTCAAACCACATATAGAAATTTGTAATAAAAAATCTCCCTTATTCAGTCAGAATTTATGATACCCAGAACAAAGTAGAGTCTTTGAAAAATATTGAGCTCCATGAATTTAATCATATAATTCATCAACGCAATGAGAATGATACGTGTTTTTTTATTGTAATATAATTAATGTACCTATAATCAATTGCGATCCTCATATATCCATATGTTTTTGAAAAAAAGAAAAGGGGCTCCCCATAGTGAAACACATGGGCATATAAATAAATTGTCACATTAAAATTGTAGTTATTTAATCAACTAAATTATTTGCATAGTAGATATTATCTACGTAATCATAGATATAGGTCACTCATTAGGTATTATATCAACAGAAAACTCCACTTCATATTCCGATGGATGTCCTAGTAATTCCTTCAGAAATACATCTATGTATTCCTATAAAATTTTTGTATCCCAAATTTGGATATTACACTTTTCACCCATAGATTGTGTTTTTTTTTCTCCAAGAATTGAATGTAGATAATCTAATAGGGGTTGGTCTTGGAATGAATCGGGCGATAAATTCTTTACCCTAACGATTCAGAATTCTATATCTTTATCATGAATCATAACTTCCTTCTCTTCAAAATAAAATTTTAATAATATTTTGTAAGAAAAGTTTTTCTAAGTATTATATGAAATTAAATTATAGGTATGATCATAAAATCATAAAATAGAGAATGTTTATGTGTTATAATGGGAACTAGATGACACATCATTGTTGTCGTGAAATTTCCACTAAGAGTTATGACTGAAAACTCTCTCATAAGGGTTCTAGGGAAATATCTAATTTTTAATAGAAAAAAGATGATATAAAAGAGTTCTTATATCCCAAATTAAATAAAGAAAAAACATAATTTTAAGAAAATATTAATTTACCATAGACATAATCATTAGGAAATTCAACTTTAGTAATAGTGATTGCATAAGCTTGGGCTACTACCCTCACACAATTCTTTGGAAAGTTCCTTGTACACTTAGGTAATTATATTGAATAATTACCCATTTCATTAAAATTGAATAACTGGAAATCAAAATTTTATTTCTTCCTCATGAAAAAATTATCTTGATGAACCTTATATACATTCTTAAAAAACTCTTATTATCTTAATATATTTTCTAGGATGATTCGTTCTAGAGTTTTCCAATGATGGATATTTATTTAATCTCTTTAACTTATTTTTATTTTCTTTCCTTAATGTTCAAATGATCATATATTTTATTGATTTCAATTGAACATATATGGTATAGAAAATTCTTTCCCAATTGGGATGTCACATAACACTATTTCATCATATGATGTAATTTTTTTTGAATTTAATTTCCATTGAAGACATTACAAAAGGTATTTAAAGAAATTATTCATCTTTAATTCTAAATTATTGATGAAATATTTATTATTCCTACCATGTCTTTTAAAGGTAGAATCATACATTCCATAACTGTCTTATTCATTTTTAGTAAATCTAATTAAATTTATCTTCCTTTTTTAAATTAACATGAGGGAACTATTTGCCGAAAATGTTTCTTTAAAATTAATTCATTACATGTGTCATATTTCATCATCATCTCTAGTATTCTAGATAAACGGCCACCACTGATTAGAATCACCCTTGAGAAAATACATTATTAGTAAAAGAATCCCTTTCATCACATCCCAATAAAGAAATATATTTTCAAGGGTCTTGATCCACTACTCAAATATAACTAGATTACCAGTTGAACTAAAATATTGGGGATTCTACTACATGAAACAATCCAACATAGGTGTATATTGATATTAAACATTTAACAACCATCCTATTTATTACATATTTATTCATGATTTATTAAATAAACATTCACTTAATACAACTCATATGATGGAGAGGTATAGTGGAATTTGGGATTAGGATCATTACATAACAACATATAACCCAAAATACAACATCTATGTTGAAAAAATATTTTACATGACCAAAACATTCCATTATACTTAACAATAAATGGGATATCCTGAGGAAATATATAAAAAGGGTGAGCTATAAATCCCAATAAGGGAGTAATCAAGGCATAACATGAAGAATACAATACATGTTAAGAAATAGGAATATCAATGAAGAATAATAGAAACATTAACACAAAGGCATGATATATCATGATTATCATAACATGGAATTGTGGCAACAACATAAAACACTATATCATTAGCATAAATGAATCATGTGATCTGATATCCCCACACAGTGGAAAAATTTATTATAAAGGAATCAGGTAAACCCCTATCCCAACATGTCATATCATTATAATAAACATTACCCAATGCATTGGAGTGATTTCAGAGTGAACCCTTCTTAATCATTTCAATCTCATCCTCAAGTGTTCCACATAGATCATAAAACATGGATTCATTCAACATCATCATTTATTCCATGATCAAGGAATGTATAATTCATACATGTTTGTCACCATTATATATGTTTGTGTTCATAATGGTGAATACCCTTTATAGATGAATGGGTCTATTATTCACTACCAGATAATTTGGGAATGGAAAATTACGGTGCAATTTTGGAAGCATAACAGCGTAATATAGATATTGATAAATTAAGAGAATTATAGAGAATTGGGTCTCTCATAATTTATAATTATTATGTAATATAATGGGATTATGTAACATAATTTCTCGAAATGTGAAATGGAATTTATATGCATAATAAAAAATAATTTATTTAATTGGAATGTGAAGAGAGAAATCCTATACAAAATTTTTGTATAGTAACAGGTGGGTTTAAAGGATCATAATGGGTTAATTAGAGTCAAAGGATGTTCCCATCATGTATAATTAAAATGGAAAGTAAAGTGGTATAGAATAACATATCCCAAATCAAGAAAATGGAAATTAAAATGCATGACATAGAATATGTTCTTGAAAAAAAAGGAGAGAGGGAAATCCCTTACGAAAATTTCGCATGGTAACAGGTTTACATAAGGGTTCATAAGAGGGATAAATGAGGGTGAAATGGGATCCATTCATTTATACATAAAATTTAATGTGGTCAATAACTTATACCAACATAAGAGTAAACGAAATTAAAATACATATATGAAAAAAATTATTGATAAAAGATGAGGGTGGATGATCTATTATGTGGATGTGTGATACCAAAGGTTTGGGGAGACTTCTTGGGAGCATGGGGGAACCTTTGGAGGACTCATGGGAATAGGAGTATTAGTTTTATTAATTTGAAAAGATAATTAGTTAAGGGAAATGGGTGATTGGGTGGTTTTATATAGGAAAGGTGCGTGATTCTTTATTATTTTGGTTTTGGACATGACACACTGAAATATTTAAAAAACAAAACCATACCATGGATTTTGGCCATGTTTTCTTGAAAATCGGAGTGGTATACATTATTATAAAAGTACAAGGGTAGAATATATTAAAATATTTCCCTTGATTAAGGGTAGGTGAGTCTCACTTTCATGGAAATGATTTTATAATCTTAAAATATTTTATATCTATTGGAGGATTCACTATGGATTTATAAAATATATAAAATAAATTGTAAATTACCTTATTTTAAATTTAATAATATATATTTTTTAAAATATAACAATTATAGTTTTTTATTACATCATTATTGGGTCATTATGATGTCATAAAACAAATTTTATATTTATATGATATTTAATTTTTACCCAAAAATTTGACTGTCTCGTAATATTAAGAAAAATTATCTACTAGATAAATTGGACATAATGATTCTAAAAAATAATATTCATTTTATCTAAATAATTTTTAATAAATCTAATTTTTTTTAAAAAAATAAAATCCCACATTTATTGAAAATTGATGGGTTTTGACAAAAAAGTTTCAAACTGTGATAAAATTTAAATACGACTTCATAAAAATGAGAAGATAATTTATATTTAATAAAATAAATTTAATAATAATATTTTCATGATATATTATTTAATTAAATAATCTATTAATTCATCATAATATATTTCTTAATTAAATTTTAATATTAACAAAAAATAATAATTGTTCTTTAAAAATCAGTTAGAATGTAATAATAATAGAATTAAAGTATATTAATTATTCTATACTAAGCTATTCCAAATAATAATAATGCTATATTATTGTTACCTATCCATTTTTTACACCATCATACGCCCTATGAGTAAGGTGTGCAATGTTGGTGCTTTCATGGGGCCATTCGGTGAGCATGGATTGTGTTGTGATCTCGATGAGCTTGAACATCTTCAATAAATGATTTCGATCATGCATATGTTTTTGGATCTCCACTTGCGATTGTTTTAGGGAATATCCCAAAAATTCCATCTCCCTCAGATTATTCGATAAATGGGCTTCAAAGGGTACAATCATACTGCTTAAGGCCTTCAATTCCTTTGTCTGTGTCAAAAGGATTTGTTAAAAAAAATATTTATACTAGTCATGTGATCACTGTTAAATGACTATATTATCAATGGTATGGAAAAGTAATTGTTATTTAAAACCAATAGGATGTTATAAAGAAATAGTAGTGCATGTGATTTCTATATCCATAATAAATTTAATAAAAAAATGTAATTGTTTTCATAAATTTTTTGGTCATCACAATATTACCCCATAAAAAATTCCTCCCTCAAAATGTCCCTTTCAAACATTAATATAGATGAGGGTAAATATGTTTCATCACATCCTCTGGTTCCCAAATTGCTTCAACAAACTACTGGTTTCTACACAACACCTTGGCAAGGGGCATTCTCTTATTTCACAGAACATTTTCTCTACAATATAAGATCGTCGCCAGCTTCTCCTCATAGAATAGGTCATTATCCAATGGTACCAACTCTAGATTTTGTATATGTGATGGGTCATGTATTTAATTCCTCAAGAGTGATACATAGAATACATCAAGAATTTGAGACATGATTTGTGAGGCTGTTAGTCAATAGGCCATGACTTCAATGTTATCAAGGATCTCAAAAGGGACAATGTTTCATGGACTAAAATTCTCCTTCTTCCCAAATGTCATCACATTCAACCATGGGGATATTTGGAGTAAAACCAATGTCTCTAACATCAAACTCTTGGTATCATCGATGATTGTCAGCATTGCTTTTCTATCGAATATGTGTATCCATGATGTTTTTCTGAATGGTCTTAATTTTATCCATTATCTCTTAGAGAATTTAATATCTTAAAAGTTTTTATTCCCCAACTTCATCAAAAAATTCCAGTGTTCTACACCTCTTCCCATAAATAGATTCCTATGGAGGCATTTATATGCTTTAGTGGAAACTGTTGTTGTGAAAGAACCCCACCAAATGAAGATGTTGGTCCTATCAACCTTTGATGTTCATTGAGAATGCTCTCAAAATGTCCTCATGTTTCTAGATAGTCTTCATAGATCGACCATCATTTTGAGGATGATAGGTTCTGCTAAAGTTCAACTCATTTTTTATATCATATTGGACACTCTTCCAGAACATGGAGGTTATTATTGGATATTTTTCGGGCACAATCAATAATGGTACTCCGTGCATCCTTACCACTACTTTCATGTATATTTGTTCTAGTTGATTAAGTGAGAAATAATCTCAAATTGCAATGAATTTTCAATTCATTGTAGAATAATCCAAAACAACCCATATTGCATTATTTCCTTCGTATGTCTTTGAAAGACTATTGACAATGTCCATGGTGCTGTTTTCCCATTTTTATGTTGTAATGGGTAATTGTTGCATCATTCCCTTAGACATATTCTTCTCAGCCTTCACATGCTGACACACGAGGCACATTGATTTATATTTAGTGATCTCCTTATTCATGTTATCCCAACAATAGAGTTCCCAAAGATCTCGATACAACTTTTTGTTTCTGTGGGTAATGGAGAAATTAAGACAATATGCATCGTCCAAAAAAATTAACTCCAAATTTTATGTAAATTGTAGTCTTGACACAAATCTCACAATTATTTCTTCATTAATATTGAACCCCAAGGATTTACCTTTTCTAATAGTTTCAACGTTTTCTGGAATCTCACATCATCTTTTTGATAATCCTTTAACATTTCTAAAAAAAATCTTTTGAGAAATAATTTGAAAAAGGATTAATGGTATTCCAATTTTTATGATCCAAATTTCTATCTTCATTAAATCTAAGAATATTGTATCCTTTTCAATTATTATCAATAATATAATTGTTGGGTCTTTTATACTTATAACTTCCATCACATTATTGACTTTCCTAGGGTGTTGATGGATTGAGTAGTCGTAATCCTTCAAGAGCTCTAACCATATTCATTAGAACATTTTCATATCTTTCTGTGTAAATATATATTTGTGTCATGACCCCCTCCCACCAAAGATGCCCCTCCTGAGCTGGAAATTGTGAAAAGGAGATAATGACCCCCGAGTCCCGCCTCCAGTAGGCCCCGGGGTGGCGACTAGCACCAAGGGTATGAGTTTATCACAAATATGGGAGGCATTACCCTTTTTATTTTTAAAGATCGAAAAATAGGACAAATCAACCACCAAAAAGGACAAGAGCAAGTATATATAAATAAACCCCAAACCAATACCACGTGCATGTTTAAATAATTTATAACAAGGAACAAGTACAAGAAAGCTCAAAGTACAATACCAAAAGAAAAACAATGGTACAAAATAGCAATAACTCCAATGGTCTGACTAGTAGGGCCCCGCACGGCCCTGGTAGTCCTCCTGGAAACCTGAAAGTAAACGTAGGGTGAGCATACAATTATACTTAGTAGGGAAACCTAAAGCTCTAGTGCACAAGTGGGGAGACATACGAATGTCCCATGAGAACAACAGAAGAAACCTAACAAGGAATTATATCCACCAAACCTCACCAGCCACACTCACCAAAACATAATCACAACAGGTAGTAGTATCCTTATAAGAACAATAGTATTGGGTACCCCAAACCATTTCCATTTAGTTAGCTGGTCTTCCTAATGACGAACGTCCTGACTCTGCCACACTCTCCCCGCCCACACACACATGGGCCTCAAAACCACGTATCCCGCCTGCACACACCTGGGCCTCACAACCCTGTATCCTGCCCGCACACACCTGGTCCTCATCCCGATGATTCTTGGGAAAAAGAAGAACCTGACCGAATAGTCTTGGGCGATAACCACCAAAATGAAAACCTACCCTAAGAGTCTTAGGTGTAAGGTCACCTCAAGCCATCACAACCTAGGGGAGAAGGAGCAGGAAGGAGCTAGTAACTAAGGGAAAAACACCCTCTCCCATAAAATGGGAGTGTTCGGCACTAAGTGCTCAACATGGGTGGGGTGAGATAAAACACAAAAGATACATATATATATAAATATACCAACCACACAGCCCAACCTATGGCTTCTAAAAGTAGAAACTGAGCACGTGCCTCAGCACTGCTACTACGAAGCATGCATACAACAAACAAACCCAACCCCTTTAGGTTTTCACATTTCAGTAGAAAAAATTTTATTTAGTTCCTTAACTACTGGGAAACTATCCACAACCAACCACACCAAACGTTCGTAAAACATATCCCTGTCATCCACAAATCAAGTTAAGAAAACACAAGAAACACAACCAATCCCTTCTTATCAACCATCCAACCCCATTTATTATTATTTCTGTTTCACACCCCACCATTTATTAACTCTTCCACTTTAATTTATTAATCACAACCCATAACCCTTTCACATTAAAACCCAACCCTGCAGCCCCACTGCCAACAGCCATAACCACAACCGCACCGAAACCCGTACATCATCATCACATTAATACCATTTATTGCAGCCCCACTATCTATTACTAACACAACATTCACACCAACCCACAACCAAGTCACCCACAACCCCGCTACTCTCCCGATCCACAACAACCCACAAAACACCCCCAACACATGCCACGTAACCAAGCCAACACCCACATGTTCATTATTCCATTTTGTTTAACCATGGTGATCACACAAGGGTTCCAGATTTTAAATAGCCAACATTACGTGATTAACCAAATTCCACATTCCACAAGCATCCATCCATAAGAAAATACAGATGGAGAGGGAAAGATTTAATTGCATAAGCAAAGGCCCCCAATAACTGTGATTTTCAGTATGTAGAATCTCATTCAATTCACAACATAATATAACAGGATATAAAGTAAGAGCAGTCAAAACTTCACATCCCCATTATATAAGATAGTTATTATCATCATTAAACTGGTTCAAAAGTGTATCACGTAAACAAGAAGACACCCACCCCGCATGATGCAAAAAATTAGAGAGACAAAGGTAAGATCCCTACTTCAATAGGTTATTGATCGCAACGCTCCCTCAGATCAACCATAGAAGACGTCTGTCGGCGTCCGTCACTTCTGTCGGGTCCCGGAAAAACCTACTCAGGTGGATGTCGGAAAGGAAGGGCTGAATTAAAGACAATAGACCCAGGCTCGGAAGTTCCTCCTCGTCGTTATGATCCTGTGGCCGCTGACGGATCGTAAATCGGAGCTCTGACGAAGAAGTTATGGAAGGAAGAGCCTTTGAGTCTATTGAGAGAGATCTGCTCAGAGGAGAGGAGAGGAGAGGAGAGGGGTGAGTTGAAAGGAGGAGGGGACCCCTCCTTTTATAGGCGTGAAAAGAAAAAGTACACGGCGTGTACTTTATGGTACACAGCGTGTACTCGGTTCTTTCACACGGTCTCCACGCGGCTTCCAACACGGCTCCGCGGCCGTTGACTAGTCAACACACGGTTTGAGGGTAATGCAAATGCAGGGATGGACTACATGGCGTGTAGTTTAGACACACGGTGTGTACTCATTTATTGCACACGGCATTGACACAGCTCCATCAAGGTACACGGTCATTGACTGGTAACGTGTACGCGGGGAAGGACTACACGGCGTGTAGAACTGGACACATGGCATGCACCCATTACTCCAACCAGCAAGGACACGACCTGCAACATGGGGTATACCTGGGAATGGGGTACACGTTGTGTACTCAAACTACACAGCGTACAGTTTCAAAATTCTGGAAAGTGTGGAAAAAGTCCATTTTACCCTCTAAAACTCTTCTTTACCTTTTTTTTGGCAATGGAATTTTCCAGAGAGGTTTGGGCCATTACATCAGATACCTCTTAAAACATTCTCATCCTTGAGAATTCAAAAACCAACCCAGAGGAAGCCGACAAGATACCTCTTAGGGTTCCCGTTATAACAGGAAACCAACAATCAACCCTAATCATATGTGTTAGGAATTCCTTCTACTATATCGAGATATTATCCGTTTTAGGCGGCACTGACTCACCTGCACGGATTTAATCGCATCCTCATTAATGCGTCTCGATTAATAATTGGGTCTTCCAACTTTCATACATTAGGATTTTTCAACTCGCACTAACCCAAACACCACACAACCAACACACTGCCCGAACACGTGGGTTTGGAAAATTTCTTCACCTATGTCGAGATATTTTCCGCTTTAGGTGGCGCTGACTCGCCGGCACAGGTTCAATCGCATCCTTATTAATGCGTCTCGATTAAGGGTCAGGTTTTCCCTTTCCCACATATCGGGACATGTTACACATTACCAGGGAACAAGGAAACAAAAGGTATCACAACTGACAAGACAAGCATTTCATATAACAAGGGTATAGATTACAACATTAACACAAATCTCAGAAGAAAAATGGAAAAACACAAGTCAAAACAACTCCAGGTACTGAGCGTGCATCTGGGTCTCCCACTCCCAAGTTCTCTTCTTGAGGCCACCATGCCTCCACAACACACGAACCAAGGGAATGGTTCGTCCATGGAGGACCTTCTATTTTCGATCTTCTATTCTGACTGGTCGTTCCTCAAAGGTCGCATCATCTCCCATATCTAACTCTCCCCAGTCGATATTGTGGGAGTCTTCATGTAAGTACCGACGAATTTTGGAGAGGTGGAAGACATGATGAACCTTCTCCAACTGAGGTGGTAGGGCCAGTTGATATGCCACCTCGCCGACTCGCCTCAACGCCTCAAAAGGTCCGATGAACCTAGGTGAGAGGTTTCTCCCCTTCCCAAAACTCTGCTTCCCCCGTCGAGGGGAAACCTTCAAGAACACATGATCCCCCACATCGAACTCCAAGGGCCTCCTCCGACGATCATCATAATACTTCTGTCGGTCCTGAGCCACTTTCATCCTCTCACGTACAAGCCGGACTTTCTCTGTGGTGCTCTGCACTACCTCTGGCCCAAAACCTGTCTCACCAACCTATGCCCAGAAAATGGGTGAACGCCATGGCCTTCCATACAAAGCCTCAAACGGTGCCATGCCAATAGTATAGTGGAAGATATTGTTGTAGGCAAACTCTACTGAAGGAAAGTGTCGTACCCATGATCCTCTGAAATCCAGAACGCATGCTCACAACATGTCCTCCAATGTATGGATAGTGCACTCCATCTACCCATCGGTATGGGGGTGGAATGTAGTTCTAAGGCGTAGCAGGGTGACAAAAGCATGTTGTAACCCCCTCCAAAATCGTGAGGTAAACCGAATATCCCGATCTGAGATGATAGTCCTCGGAACTCAATGCAAGCGCACCACCTCGTCCTTGTACCTCTCTGCTAAGGTACTCACTGGGCCCAACTCCTTGATTGCTAAGAATTGAGCCGATTTCATCAGTCGATCCACCACCACCCAGATAGCATCATAACCACCCTGAGCTCTAGGTAGTCCTCTGACAAAGTCCATTGAGATGTCACCCCACATCCACTCGGGGACATCTAAAGGATGAAAAAAACCACTGGGAACACAGTGTTCAAACTTCACTTGCTGAAACACTAGGAATCTAGCCACAAACTCTACCACTTCCCGTTTTACCCCGACCCACCAAAAATGATCCCTCAAGCCTCGGTACATTTTTGAAACACCTGGATGTACCGCTAAGGCTGAGCTATGGAAGTCACAGAGAACTCCCTCACACATCTCCTCTGGAACAAACCACCTTCCATGGAAAACCATCCGATGTCTGCTGTCCTCTGACCATCCTTCTGGAGCATTCCCCTAATCGACACGATCCCGCATCACATCCGCCTCGGAGTCCCCCCACTGAGACTCCTCCACCTTCTGCATCAAGGAGGACTGCACCGTCATCTGAAACATATAGCCTCTAACACCTTCTACCATGGCATCCAAGTGCAAGGCAACCATCTCTCCCATTTCCTTCCAAGAATCAGCAGATTTACGAACCACTTCCTGGTGTGACTTCCTGCTAAGGGAATCAGCCAAAACGTTTCCCTTACCTTCAGTGTAAGAGATCTCAAAGTCATAGTCTTGGAGAAACTCGACCCATCTCCGCTGCCGTATGTTCAGGTCGCGCAGGGAGAAGATATAACGCAGGCTCTTGTGATCTGAGAATACCACAAACCGCTCCCCAAAGAGGTAATGTCACCATAACTTCAGTGAAAACACTACTAATGCAAGATCCAGGTCATGGGTGGCATAGTTACGCTCGTGAGGGCGCAATTTCCTAGACCCATAACAAATCACACACTTCTTCTACATTATCACGCACCACAGACCAAGGCCAGAAGCATCACAAAACACCTCATACAACAACCCTTCCTCTAGAAACCTGAGTACAGGAGCACTGACCACCTTCTCCTTCAGGTATTCAAAAGCTTTCTGGCACTGCTCGCTCCATAGGAAGACCTGGTTCTTCCTCGTCAAAGTCGTCAATGGAGAAGAAACTCAAGAGAAGTCGGAAACGAACCTCCGATAGTAACCTGCTAACCCCAGGAAACTAAAATCTTCTGCCATGCTCTTGGGTGCTGCCCAAGAAATAGTTGCATCCACATTCGAAGGGTCTACGAACACTCCATTCTGAGACACCATGTGCCCAAGGAAGTGTACTTCTTGTGTCAAGAACTTACACTTCGACAATTTACACTACTGGAAAATGGGTCTATACCCACGGTTTTGTGTATAACCGTGGGTATAGGCCCCCCCTATACCCACGGTTTGGGAAACCATGGGTATAGGTATAGTATCGAGACCTATACCCACGGTTTTGGAGAACCGTGGGTATAGGTCCCCTATACCCACGGTTCTTGGAAAAACCGTGGGTATAGGTTTTTTTTGAAGACCTATAACCACGGTTTAGCCAAAACCGTGGGTATAGGTGTTGTTTGGCAGACCTATACCCACGGTTTTTGAAAACCGTGGGTATAGGTGGTATATTTTTCAAAGACCTATACCCACGGTTTTTCAAAACCGTGGGTATAGAGTTCCCATATTATAGCGGGAAACTAAACATAGGCGGGATACGGAAAATATTGCGGGTAGACATTTTTTCATATAATAAGATATATATTCAGATATATTAACATATAATTGAAAATAGCTGTAGGTTGGTTGGTCTGTGGGCGCGTGCTGGGCCGCGAGACTCTACTCAAGTCGCGGGATCGAAACATCGTGAGAGTTTTTTTTGAATTGAAATACACAATATTAATATATATAGGCAGATAGATGAGCATATAAAAGAATTAAAATCCAACTCGGTTGGTCCACTGCTGTGTGCGGCGCTGAGACCTCGTGTGGCGCGGGTTCGAAACCCGCCGTTTACGGCTTTTTTTATATAACAGCATTGTTATTAATATATTATAAGGAAATTATATTTATGTAAATTAAAGTAAGTTAGCTTGGTTGGTCTACCGAGTTGCATGGCGGGGCCTTCCTGCGGGAGGCGCAGGTTCAAAACCCTCTGTTTACGGTTTTTTATATAACAGCTTTGTTATTAATATATTACAATGAAATTATACTTATGTAAATGAAAATAAGTTAGCTCGGTTGGTCTACCGAGTTGCATGGCGGAGCCTCCCTGCGGGAGGTGCAGGTTCGAAACCTGCTGCTCGCAATTTTAGAAAATTTTAAATTTCCCACGGTTTTCAAACCGTGGGGTATGATCCCTGCCACGCTATACAGCAACCTGTTGCTGTGTGAAACACATATACCCACGGTTCTACAAAACCGTGGGTATAGGTCAAGACCTCTATCCCGACGCCGTTCCAGCCCACGGTTCCCAAAACCGTGGGTATAGCCTATACCCACGGTTTTGGGGGCTATACCCAGGGTTTTGAACCGTGGGTATAGGTCGTTTTTCCAGTAGTGTTCCCATAAAGTTGGTGGTGTCGATGTACTTCAAAGACTGCCCTGAGATGATCAACGTGCTCCTCCTCTGATCTTGAGTAGATCAGGATGTCATCGATAAACACAATGACGAACCGGTCCAGAAACTCCCGGAAGACAAAGTTCATAAGTCCCATGAACACAGCCAGTGCATTCGTAACTCCAAATGGCATCACTACAAACTCGAAGTTCCCACACCTGCACCTGAAAGCCGTCTTCGAGATATCACTGTCCTTTACCCTCAGCTGATGATAACCCAATCGTAGATCAATCTTAGAAAACAAACCTGATCCCCTCAGCAAGTCGAAGAGATCATCTATCCTTGGGAGGGGGTAACGGTTCTTGATAGTTAACTGGTTCAACCTTCGATAGTCTATGCATAGCCTGAGACCACCATCTACCTTCTTCACGAACAAAACTGGAGCACCTCATGGCAACATGCTGGGTCGAACAAAACCCTTCTCCATCAGATCGTCAATCTGAATCCGCAACTCCCGCAACTCCGAAGGTGCCATCCGATAAGGGGCCATCCGATAAGGGGCCATCCGATAAGGGGCCATCCTAATCGGACGAGAACCAGGCTGTAATTATATCCCGAACTCAACGTCTCGTCGGGGGGGGGGGGGGGGGGGTAGAGTCACAACCTCCTCATGAAAAACATCGAGGAACTCTCCAACAACTTCCGTGATATCCATCATCTCTGTATCAACTGGAACCACTGATAACCCGCCTAATAAGGAAAGGAGAGGCTCCACACGCCGGCTTCCCGCCTGATAGCTCTGCTCGCCAACAAAAGATACGCGCTGCCTATCTACGTCGGAGAAAATGACTCTTCTCCGGAAGTAGTCGATAATGGAACTAACAGAAAACAACCAGTAGATGCCTAGGATGACTTCGTATGGCTGCATCTGTAACAGAAGAAGGTCTCCACTAGATCGATGTGGTCCCAAGATCAGCCCGCATCCCTGAAAAACACAAGATACACTGGTCTGGCCCCCAACTGGTGTACTCAGTACCAGTGGTACAGAAATTATCTCTACGTCTAGTCCCAAAGCATGGGATATACTAGGTGAAACAAAGGAGTGCAAGGCTCTTGAATCGAACAAAGCAGAAACAAGAGTGTTGAACAAACAAATCGTACATCGTACCACATTTGGTCCCGCTGGAGCTACCAACTCTACTGCATGCAACTGTCCACGCCCAGCTCCTTTGCCTCTCGAATGTCGTCCACCTACCCGACAACGCCCTAGTCAAGGTCCCTGAGGAGCACCCTGATGTCGGACTCCTCCCGCAAATTCTTCCCTCGGATGAGCATGGTCTTGTTGCTGCTGGAAGGGCCTCACTGGTAACTAGTGCTGCTGAGGTGGGCGCTGAACCTGCCCACCACCACCGTACTGAGCTCGGGTCGGGAACTGACTCGGAACATGCCCAAAACATCCACAAGAAAAACACCTCGGTCCTGGGCTCGTGAAAAAGGGACGAGGACCCAAATATCTGAACTGGAACTGCTGGGGCCTGCTCCCCACTGGCCTGAACCTGGAAGGTCCCATCGTAGGAGCCTTGGTGCTGACTGCCTTCCCCTTTGACGAGCCTGGATGGATCCCCTCTCGGGGTGCACCTTCCAGTGAGTTCATCCTCTCTACAACCTCTGCATTCTTCTGTACCTCCAATTATGTTGGAAGGGTGAAGTGGGTGACAGCATACTGGAGCAAAGGAAGAAGCGCCTCCTCCAAAAATCTCGCCCGAGACTCCTCATCCAGAAAGAGATTCAGTGCAAAGCGCAAGAGATCTTTGAACTTGATCCCCATCTCTCGTACCGACATACTCCCATGCTGAAGGGAGAGTAACTCCTGCCACTTCTCCACGTTGATCATGGAAGACAGGAATTCCTCTCGGAATTACTTCTCAAAGTCAGCCCATGGAACCTCTGCCTCTATCCTCTCCCCGAGGTAGAGCATCCACCACTATCGCGCCACACCTCTCAACTGACTGACTGCAAGGGGAACCCAGTACTCCCTCGGAGCACGGATCAAGGTAAAAGCGATCCCTAGCTCCTCAAGACACCCCTCCATCTCCGCATCTGATGTACTACCCTCGTACTTATTAAGGGTCTACCACTGGAAAGAATGGATAGTCTTCTGCCACTGGCTATCTTTCTCCTCTCGGTCAATCCTCAACCGATCAATCGCCTGAATCTACTGGGCCTCAGCTGTCTGAGCCACCTGGGGATGACGTCCAGGTTCCATAGCTGTACGGTAAACAAGGATCTCCTAAGCCCAAGTAGTAAGGAACAACTCTATGTTTTATTTCATAATTTTATTTCAATTTCATTCCCAGAACACCCAAATCAAGTAAAACACAATCATGATGAACCATTTACCTTCCCTAGGGTCTCTAACCTGCAATCAATGTAGTCTCACTTGGTTGTTCAGTAGGATCAGAGTCCTTGCATCGGATCACGGGGGGCCCTACAATCCCGTGTCCTAGCCGGTCTTCCCAGGACTATGTCATGCACCAAGATTGACTAAAACTGTTGCCCTACCATCCCATGCAAGCCTCACTGTTCCTAACTCCAGACTCCATCCAATCTCTCAACCATCACCTCTGATACCATTCTGTCATGACCCCCTCCCACCAAAGATGCCCCTCCTGAGATGGCAATGGTGAAAGGGAGATAATGACCCCCGAGTCCTGCCGCCAGTAGGCCCCGGGGTGGCGACTAGCACCAAGGGTATGAGTTTTTCACAAATATGGGAGGCATTACCCTTTTTATTTTTAATGATCGGGAAATAGGACAAGTTAACCACCAAAAAGGAAAAGAGAAATTATATATAAATAAACCCAAAACAATCCCACATGTATGTTTAAACAATTTATAACAAGGTACAAGTACAAGATAGCTCAAAGTACAATACCAAAAGAAAAACAAAGGTACATCAATAGTAACAACTCCAACGGTCTGACTAGTAGGGTCCCGCATGACCCTGATAGTCCTCCTGGAAACCTGAATGTAAACGTAGGGTGAGAATACAATTATACTCAGTAGGGAAACCTAAAGCTCTCGTGCACAAGTGGGGAGACATCCTAATGTCCCGTGAGAACAACAGAAGAAATATAGCAAAGATTTCTATGCACCCAACCTCACCATCCACACTCACCAAAACACAATCACAACAGGTTGTGGTAGTAGTATAAGAACAAGAGTATTGGGTACCCCGAACAATTTCCATTTAGTTAGATGATCTTCCTAAAGACGAACGTCCTGATGCTGCCACACTCTCCCCGCCCACACACACCTGGGCCTCACAACCACACATCCCGCCCGCACACACCTGGGCCTCACAACCACGTATCTCGCTCGCACACACCTGGGCCTCATCCTGAAGATTCTTGGGAAATAGAAGAACCTTCCCGAAGAGTCTTGGGTGATAACCACCCCAATCGAAACCTACCCGAAGAGTCTTAGGTGTAAGGTCGCCTCAACCCATCACAACCTAGGGGAGAAGGAGCAGGAAAGAGCTAGTAAATAAGGGAAAAACACCCTCTCCCATAAAATGGGAGTGTTTGGCACTATGTTCTCAACATGGGTGGGGTGCGATAAAACACAAAAGATACAGATATATATAAATATACCAACCACACATCCTAAACTATGGCTTCTAAAAAGAGAAACTGAGCACATGCCTCAGCACTGCTACTACGAAGCATGCATCCAACAAACAAACCCAACCCCAACCACACATCCTAAACTATGGCTTCTAAAAAGAGAAACTGAGCACATGCCTCAGCACTGCTACTACGAAGCATGCATACAACAAACAAACCCAACCCCCTTTTGGTTTTCACATTTTAGTAGAAAATTTTTATTTAGTTCTTTAAGTACTGGGAAACTATTCACAACCAACCACACCAATCATTCGTAAAACATATCCCTATCATCCACAAATCAAGTTAAGAAAACACAAGCAACACATCCAAGCCCTTCTTATCAACAAAACAACCCCATTGATTATTATTTCCGTTTCACGCCCCACCATTTATTAAGTCTTCAACTTTAATTTAATAATCACAACCCATAACCCGTTCACATTAAAACCCAACCCTGCTGCCCCACTGCCAACCGCCATAACCACAACCGCACCGAAAACCGTACATCACCATCCCTTTAATACCATTTATTGCAGCCCCACTATCCTTTACCAACACAACATTCACACCAACCCACAACTAAGTCAACCACAGCCCCGCTGCTCACACAATCCATAACAACCCACAAAACACCCCCAACACATGCCACGTAACCAATCCAACACCCACATGTTAATTATTCCATTTTGTTTAACCGGGGTGATCACACAAGGGTTCCAGATTTTAAACATCCAATATTATGTGATTAACCAAATTCCACATTCCAAATGCTTCTATCCATAAGAAAATACAGAAGGAGAGGGAAACATTTAATTGCGTATGCAAAGGCCCCCAACGACCGTGATTTTCAGTAAGTAGAAGCTAATTCAATTCACAACATAATATCACAGGATATAAAGTAACAGTAATCACAACTTCCAATCACCGTTATATAAGCCAGTTATTATCTACATTAAACTGGTTCAAAAGTGTTTCACATAAACAAGAAGACACCCACCCCGCATGATGCACAAAATTATAGAGACAAAGGTATGATCCCTACTTCAACAGGTTCTTGATCGCAACGCTCACCCAGATCAACCTTAGAAGATGTCCATCGACGTCTGTCACTTCTGTTGGGTCCCAGCAAAACCTCCTTAGGTGGAAGTCAGAAAGGAAGGGCCAAAGGAAAGAAAACGGACCCAGGCTCGGAATTCCACCTCGTTGTTACGATCCCATGGACGCTGACGGATCATAAATCGGAGCTCGGACGAAGAAGTTATGGAAGGAAGAGCCTTCGAGTCTCTTGAGAGAGCTCTACTCAGAGAAGAGGACAAGAGAGGAGAGGGGTGTGTTGAAAGGAGGAGGGGACCCCTCCTTTTATAGGCGTGAAAAGAAAAAGTACACGGCGTGTACTTTATGGTACTCGGCATGTACTCGGTTCTTTCACACATTCTCCAAGTGGCTTCAAACACGGCTCTGTGGCTGTTGACTGGTCAACACACGGTTTGAGGGTAACACATACGCTGGGAAAGACTACATGGCGTGTAGTTTAGACACACAGCGTGTACTCATTTATTGCAAACGACAAGGACACGTCTCCATCACGGCACACGGCCGTTGACTGGTAACACGTACACGGGGAAGGACTACACAACATGTTGAACTGGACACACGGCATGCACCCATTACTCCACCCAGCAAGGACACAACATGCAACACGAGGTATACCCGGGAAGGGGGTACACGACGTGTACTCAAACTACACGGCGTGTAGTTTCAAAATTCTGGATAGTGTGGAAAAAGTCCATTTTACCCACCAGAACTCTTCTTGACCTTCTTTTCGACAATGGAATGGGCCGGAGAGATCCGGGCCATTATAATTTGATACTTTTTTGATCCGTATATATCTCACACATCTCCCCAAAGAGATAATGTCACAATATTTTCAACTCAAAGATCATAGATTCAAACTCCAGATCATGCATGGGATTTTTTTTCTCATGAAGTTTCATCCTCCTTAAGGAATAGGCAATGACCTTGTCATTCAACATCTACACAATGCCCATGCCCTTCTTCGAAGAATGGCTAATGATTACAAAAATCTCCCTATATGTTGGTATTGTGAGAATAAGGTAAGTGATAAGCCTCTTTTTAAACACCATGAAGGTTTCTTCCAATTCATTATTCCATGTAATATTGACTCCCATCCAATTTATCTTGGTTATAGGGTTTAAAAATCATAATAAATTTCTCACAAATCAATGTTAATATCCAGCTGACCCTAAGAAGCTATGAATTTCCATCATAGATGTCAGACTCATTCATCCCTCAATTGCATTTCTTTTGGACGGATCCATAGATATCCCATTTCTTGTGATTATATTCCCTAAGAATGAGACTTTTTTTAACTAGATATCACATTTTAGGCACTTTTAATAGAGAGTCTCCATTCTAAAGGTCTCTATAATAGTTTTAAGAGGCTCCTCATGATCTCATCGGATTTGAAGTATATTAGAATATAATATATAAATACTAACATGAATTTTTTGAGGTAATCACTGAAGACTCTTTTCATCTCTTCCAGGAAGATTTTAGAAGCATTTGTGAGTTCGAAAGGAATTAATATGAGTTTATATCGCTCGTACCTTGTACAAAAATAACTCTTGAGGATATCATACTTCTCCGCCCTTACATGGTAATATTCTGACCACAGATCCACCTTGGAGAAGTATCATGATCCACATAGCTGATAAACAAAGTAATCCATTTGCGTCGAAGGATACTTGTTCTTTATCCTTGTTTTTTGACCTCAGGATAATCAATGCCAATGTGCATTGACACATCCTTCTACATGATGAAGAGTATTGGTGAACCCAACAGGGAGGAAATTTGGTGTGTAAACCCTCTATCTAGATCCTCCTATATTTTTTTATTTAGCTCCACATGTTACACAACAACCATCTATATAGAGTTTTGGAAATTGGAATCTCCCAAGGTATAAGATCAATCAATAATTAAAAAACACTGCTAGGAGGATGACCATGAAATTCATCGGGAAACACATTAGCGAATTCCATAACAACATGCCTATATTCAAGAATGGTTCTATCCATAGACTTGGTCAACTGATAATGATACGCATGGTCATAGGGTAGTAATATTCATACTTGATATATTGTTTTAAAGAACATTCATCCTCTTCCTTTCACTAGTATATAATCTGGGGTCAATTCACCATATGAAGAGTTATTCCCCTCTCGTGTTAATTAATGTTGTCTCTATATATGGAAATGAAATCCATACAAATAATTGCTTTAAATTCCACCAAGGGAGGTTTGATGAGGTTAACTAGGAAGTTTAATCCAAATATTTTGACAGGGGAGGATTCATATGCAACAGATTCTATAATTTCCCAATTTATCATTTTTTAATGAAATCTCTAGACCCATGTTTGGGGTGGTTTATAAATTATTATACCAAACCTTCAGGATATATAAGAATGTGTAGAAACAGAATCACAAATTATGATCTCAATTATTGAATGAATAACCAGCATACAAATAAACATATAATTTTATGGATTCACTTCTGTGGTAGTGATGGTAGTAGCTATCCCTTGCTTCCTTGGAGAATGTTGGTTTCCTTGATGCACCCCTGTCTTAGGGAACTGGTTTGAAAATATCCATGGGTATTTGTTATTGTAGGAATGATAAACTTGTTGAGGATCAAATAGAGTTTTACTTTCCTCTGTTGCAATAGAGGGGTTTTCTTACTGATAATAGTTGGCCAGTTTACCTTCCTTCTCGCACCTAAAATATTTCCTCGACCCTTTGATGAAATCTATAGTCTTTTTGTTCCAACACCTTTTGAAAGTGGTGTGGTTGAATTCTTTAGCACCGTTTGATTTAACAATCGGACAACCATAATTAAAGTCTTCTTTATTCATATTTTCCCCATGATACCCCAAAGATTTTATTATCTCTATCTCTAATTTGAGGGAACATCAGACAAAATCCTCATATATATAAAAGGCATGGATCTCTAGGTCTTCATGTAGGCTATGTTTTTTTCCACCAATGAATCATTCCAACATGCATTCAGGGGTAATGACAAACCCATAGGCGTATCATGCATGTATGGTGAGGTTTGAAAATACACCCGAATAGATTCATCTTCATTTTCCACGAGTTCATTAACATCTATTTCCATCATAATATGGAGGGTTAGGGGAAAATATTTATCAAAAAACATTTTTTGAAATCCTTACATTCCATCACCTTGATATCTTCCTCAGGATTCACATTTTCTAATCAATTTACACCATTGATTAGCTTCACCCTCTATATGATAAGAAGACAAAATAACTTTATCTTCTTCATATCATTGAAGGATGGAGAATATCTTCTCAATTTATTTTATCCAATGTTTGGATATTGAGTTATCAGATGATCCATTCAATGTAAAAGGCCTTGGAAATTAAATCTCTCAATTTCAAACTATTCTTTATTGGCGGGTTGGACGCTCTTCCTACACCAGGTTTCTATTCAAATCATGAGTTTGCTGAGAGAGTATCATGAAAATGCTTTCAATTCCCACTCCTATTGAATAGGGTATCTCATTAGAGAAATCATCACATTGATCAATGCATCTGTTGTTAGGACAATTCCTCATATTACAAAAAAATTCTATAATAAAAGGAAAATTAGGGGTCAATATTTTAAACTATTAAACACATAAATGGAATATAATGATATTAAATGGATAAATTATTAATTACATTTATCTATTTAACTTATGAATTTATAAGATTCTATCTATGTTATGCTTCATCTACTGCCAAACAAATATTTTTAGCGGCATTTTTGGTCCATTAATAATGGTTCGTATTTTGATTTTGAATTTACCAAAGAATATTCACTGAGAGTGTTGAACGAAGAGTGTTAAAGTCCCATTTTCATGCACCAGTTCTCATTATAGTGTATCTCAAAGTAGAGTTTTCGTGTTTGACCCATAGATACATATGTGCCAGAGCCACATCAGTTTGTTCATATCAAAACATGGATTTATTTTCTTGATTGAACTATTAATCTATAATCACCAAAATTTAGGAATTATTTTCTTATAAAAAGTCTTATCCCTATGTCTTTCACTAGATTTTTCTAACCATAATCCCAAAAATAACTAGACATATCCTTCAATACAAACTATAACAACCATACTATTTATTATAAATTTATACATGATTTATTGCCTAATCTTGCACTTAAGACAACTCAGATGATCGAGAGGTCTTGTGTATTTGGCAATTACGAACACTAAAAAACATAAAACATGAAATGCAACATTTATATTGAAACCATATTTTACACAACCGCAACATTCCTTTGTACTTAACACTGCATGGGATATCCTGATGAAAGAAATAAGACAAGAGTGAGCTATAAATCCATGTAAGGGAGTAAACAAGGAATAACTTGAATAATGAAATACAAGGTATGAAATAGGAATATCAAGGGCGAATAATATAGACCTAACCGTAAATGAACAGTATTTCATGATTATCATGAAATTGAAATGACACATCAACTTAAAACATTACATCATTCAGATAAAGAAATCTAGTAAACCATTTTACTAACATGGTGTACAATTATCCTATAATGAAATTAAGTAAACACCTATACCCACATGATATATCATGATAATAAAAATTTCCCAATTCATTGGATCTTTATCAGGGTGCAACCATTATAATCATTTCAATCACACTGCTAAGTGTGCCACATAGATTATATAATACAGATTCATTCAAAATAATAAATTTTTACACAATAAATCAATGTGGAATTCATACATATAATTCACCATTTTATAACTATGTGTTTAATGGCGAATACCCTTGATAGTTTAATGGGTATTGTATTATCAACTTGATGATTTTGTCAGGGAAATTGTGGTGCATTTTTTGGCAGCATATCAGTTTCATATAGAAATTTATAAATTTGGTTGATGAGAGAGAAAAAGATATATCATAATTTATAAATGGGATGAACAGAAAGTGGATCATGTAAAATAATATTGAACAATGTGAAATGAAATTTAGATTCCAAATATTAAATAAATTGTTGAATAAAAATGAGAAGAGATAAATCCATTACATGATTTTGGCATATAAACATGTGGTTTAAAAGGATTGTAGGGGGGATAATGGGAGTGAAAGGAAACTACTATAATGTATAAATCAAATGAAATGTAAGGATGTATGAACTGACATATCCCAAATCAGGAAAATGGAATTTAAAAGGAATGCGGTTAAACACATACTTGATGAAAAAGGAGAGAAAGAGATCTCTTGTGAAAATTAGGCATTGTAATGGGTGTACATATGTGTTTATAAGAGGAATAAATGAGAGTGAAAAGGAATATGATCATTTTATATATAAAATTGTAATTAATTAGGATATTTAATAAAATGTTCATCTATAAGATTAAAATAAATTAAATGACATAATATGAAAATAATTCTTGATAAAAGAAGATGGTGGAAGATCCATTACTTGAATGTGTTATCCCAAAGGCTTTGGGGAGTTTTATTAGGAGCTTGGTGGAACCTTGGGATAAATCTAGGGGTAAGGGGAAAAGTTTGTTTGAGAAGAAAAGAGTTAAAGTGAAGGGGAATGGATTCTTGGGTGGGTTTATATTGGAATGTTGGAGGAATTCTTTATAAATATGGTTTTAGACACTATACAATAAAATGTTCAAAATCACAAACAATACCATGCTTTTTCACCGTGGTTTATGAAAAAGGGGATTGGTATACATTATTTTACTATTACAAGGTATTAATATATTAAAATATTTCCCTTGCTTATGTGGAGGTGAGTTACACCCTCAAGGAAATGAATTTAAATTCTGAAAATATTTTATATGTCTGGGAGGATTCACTAATTTTTTTATAAAATAAATCATATAAACCTAAAATTGAATTATTTTAAAGGAAAAACATATATTTAGTACAACATACATTTTATTATATTTTATTACATCACTATGTGGTCATTATGATGTAATAAAAACACGTTATATATTTATAAAGTATTTAATTTTTACCCATAATTTGATTGTCTCATGAAATTTTGAAAAATTCAACACCAGATATATCTAACATCCTGATTCATGAAATAATATTCATTTAATTTAAATTTTTTTTTATCAAATATGTGAATTTTATGTTTTTTTAATAAAAACAGACATTTATTGAAAATTGATGGGTTTTGACAAAAAAAGTTCATACCTTAATAAAAAAATATTTCACATAATAAAAATTATACGATAATTTATATTTAATATATATTAATTAATGAAAATAATTTTTTAAAAGATTATTCAATTCAGAAATCCATTAACTGATAAAAAAAATTTCTTAATTTAATTTGAATATTAACCAAAAATATTATTTGTTCATTAATAAAGATTCACAAAGTAACAATAATAGAATGAAATTATATTCATTACTATATAAAAAAATAATGAAAATAATCATAATGCTAGTGTCTTGATACATATTGATTTATTACACCACAATACACCTTAATAATAATGTGTGTGATGGTGGGGCTCATGGGGTTGTTCAGTAAACATGGATTTGGTCACAATCTGAATGAGCATGAACATTTCCCATAAACAGTTTCTCTCATTATGATGTTTTTGGATCTCATTATGGGCTTGGTCTAGGGAAAATAAATGAAACTCTTTCTCCCTAAAAAGCACTAATAAATGGGATTGATATGATATGATCCTACTGGTTGAGGTTATTACATCATTTTTATGTGATAAATGGATTTATTATAACCATATATTTATATTAATCATTTGATCCCTATTCAATGTCTATATAATCAATGGTAATGATTCATAATGGTCTTTTATATACAATTGGATATAATAAAGCAAAATAACTTCATATGTTTTCTATATGAATAAGGAATTTAATTAAAAGAAAACAATTTTTTTCATAAATGTTTGAGTCATTACAAAGAATCGTGTTGATCTTTTCGAGATATATTATTAGTCATAACCGATGTAATTCACCATAATATGGTAATTTGTTTCCGAGCACCAACACAAATTTTATTATCTATATCAGTGGGGAAATTCCTAAATTGACTATGGTCATTGATTCCCATTAGTTAGTTTGGTTCCATCACTAAATAAAAGAACACAATGAGTTATTTCATAAAAATCATGAATATTGAACAAAAAAAAAACAAAAAAACCCCTCTAATGGTAAAAATTGTCATATAATATATGAAATTATAATAATTTTCATGTTAGATATGTTTTTTTAAAATCAAGATCTCGAGGTTTCTACTAAATTTTCTCTAATTCCAATTTTTATAACAAAAAATATAAAATTCCAAAATCAGTAGTTATTCTATTATATTGGTATAACACAAAATGGATCACATTTATAAGGATTGAGTAGTTTGACTGTATGAAAGAACATAATATCCACATAGTACCCTTATTACATTATTAAATAAACTTAGAACATAATAAAAGAATATAATCTTCACCCCTGAACTCATTTAAAGACTTCATCATCATATAAAAGGGAAAAACAATATAATGGTGGCCTAAGACTCCATGGAAGTGTTACATATAATAGAAAACAATTTTATTAAATAAGGGTTAATCAAAATGGAATGAAAAATAATATAAAATACATGCCATTTTATCAATAACTTAATAATGAAAAGAATCTATAGGTAATATCAATGTGAAATAGTATGGATAAAAATAAAAAAAATTCTCAATAAATGATTACATAACATTTTACATCATGGTCGTAGGAATCATTATATCTCAACAATCATGAACATTTAGAATATATTTTAAATCTAATGGTAAAGACTCATTTAATTAGATGATTTTTCTCATGAGATCCATCAATGAATCATGGGGTTATCTATAATTGGGCCCTCCTGAAATATCATTTCCAAATTATTCCTCATATATTGAATGATCGTTTAAATTTAAAAAAAAAATTACTTATGAAAAAATACGTTCATATAATAAAGGATACATATTTATCCATATTTTCCCCAATCAACCCAAAATTTTTCTTTTTATAATTTTTTTTTCAAATGATATATGACTTAGAGAAAAATAATATCCATGATGTAAAAGACTAACCATTTTATGAGAAATGTAATATATATTTTTTAAAAGTTAGTGAATGTGTAATTGGATGGTATCATTAAAGAATATCTCTAGTGGTAAATAATATAACAAAGGTGTTTCGCCATTGGTGAATATAAATTTCATTAAATTATCATTAAATTATTTTTATGAAAATAAAAATTCAATCTTTTTGAAACCTCTAATTCAAAAAACAGCATAATTATAGGGATATGAAATTTATATTAAAATAAACATATAAAAAAGTAAACAAATATTCAATGAAAATATTAGTCTTAATGGTGGAAAAAATAAATTCATTCTATATAATTTTAAAAACATTCATACTGTACATTTTTCATAAAAGACACATAGTGCCTCGTTTAGAATGTAACAAAAGTATTCTTTTAAAACCATGTTATACAAATACTTACATGGGTAAAAAATTAATTCCAATTTTTTTTTGAAGATTCAAATAATTTTTTAAAAAAATTAACAAAAAATATGGATATGAAAAAAATATCTGATCACAATATAAATAATATTGGTTTTCATTTTAGACATGTCACTACAATATTCATGTTACAAAGAGATGAACAATTTGGAATAAAATATAGAAAACCCATAAAATATTAAACAATAATTGAAATTTAATTATTATGAATTAAAAAATAATAATTTTAAATCTCTCAATAGAATAGTATATACACCCCAAAAAATAAAATATTGTGTGTTACAAAATGTGTCTCAATAGAGTGAAAATATAGAAAAAATCTCTTACATCATGCTTCCCTTTATTTGAAAACGATTTAACCTCATATGTAATGGTTTGAAACAAGTTATTAATTATTAAAAGAGACCTATTCATATTTATAATATCATTTTTGATCCTCTTATATCAGATGATCACCTGTTTTTAATAATATTTCGTTAATATCCTTGTTTTTTGGGATCACTGCAGAATTGTTTCATGGTTGTTTTGTCATGTTAGTTAATATTCATAAAATATGATATAGTTACATTATATCAAAATTTATTTAAAGTTATAAATATCATATTAATTCATTATATAATTTTTTATAATCATTATTGAGTGGTTTACATCGAAAATGAGTGACATCACTTCATGGTGACAATAAGACTTACTTATGCACGATTGACAAAATCATTTATAAATGGTTTAAAGGGTATGTAATTTGGTGATATATTAATTTTATATAAAAAATATCATGTCATAAGTATCATATGTTTCTATTTTTCCATCATTATTACCATACACGTAAATTTGTAATGAAAGAAAATTACACCGCTGAATGGTGACAGATAGCCATACGTACCTATTCATGGTGATTTCATTTTTTAGGATAGATAAAATGTTAAATATAGTTCTCTCATTATCATAATATAATATTAGTGTATATATTATACATGTGTTATTAGTTAATTATGGAAAAATCAAATGAACATGATTTTGATTAAAAAAATTGTGATTTATTCTGTAAAGATGATTAACTCTTCATCAGCAAACATCCATTAGATACATTATTAACATACCTCATGTTAGAAATTTAGAAGGAAAATAACCTTTTTAAAAATGATTAAAATTTTAGAAAATAAATTTTCATGTGTTTTTCAATTATATGGATCAATGTGATGTAAATAAGTGATGAACGAGTCTTCATTTTATAACTGAGGTGAGAGGAATATTTTCATTTTATTAAAATATTAAATTAATAGGAATAAATCTAGTTGTCTAAATGGATTCAAACATAATTATTTTTAAACTAGGATTTTTATGGGTCGAAAGGACATTGAAAAACAATATTTGGACTTGTCTACTTGATGGTCTTACCATTACATTGTGATTTTACCTCTCATGATCCTTTTTGGCAATTATAATACAATTAAAATTTTCTACTCTCTAAGAGTCAATAATGTTACAATAAAATTGCAAAATAAACATATATTTATGATAAAATATTTAATCTACTATATAAATCTAACATAGAAACATGTAAATTTTTGGTATTTTTTATTCATTAATTAAAATAGTTTACATTATAAAATATCAATAAAATAAATTTTTAGAACTATTGATTAAAATTACATTAAAAATACCAATAAAACACCTATAATTATAAATATATATTTTATTATATGTATAACATGTCATGGCCATCATTATGGGTTTTTATCATTTCATTTTTTTCAATTTATATTTCTTTTTATATTTTGAATATCATTTATTTTCTATTTTCATTATTTGAACAATTACTGGTATTGTGTTGTGTAAACATTTAATGTAGTAATTTCTTCACTAAAAATATAAATAATGTACCATTATAAAGAATAATATTTTATTTTTAAAATTACAATTTATAGGAAAACATAAAATCTCATGAACACCATATTAAAAATATTAAATTTTTTAAAATCAACTGTGTGACATGTTTGACTTTTCTTGAAATAAAATACATTAAAGGAAATAAAATCATCCAAATGGTAAGAAAATTACATATAATATAATCTTGGATGATTATGGATTAAATGAACTCATAGAATAATATAAAATAAATTATAAGGGTCTTTTTATTTTCCTTATCATTTTATTATTAACTTTAATTACCCAATTTACCCTTTATCATGGTAAAAAAATTACTGAAATTAATACTCATATTGAGAAAAATTCAAAAAATTGACATATTTAGACATCTAAAATCCATTTATAAATTTTTATTTAAATTTGAATAAAATAAAACATATA
>CAUJRU010001881.1:0-107465 GCA_963277665.1 Viscum album
CATAATATATCAATATAAATTAATCATAATATTAATCATAATATTAATCAAATATGTTTAACTCAATGACAATACTCTAACAAAATCATCAAAGAATTCCTAAAGGAATTTACATATTTGTACATTGCAAGTAAGTCTTCTTTTGGAGAAATCATTTATTTTTTTAATAATTGATTTAATAATATGAGAAATAAATGTTTCTTTCTTTTAAAATATAAATTGTGATTTTTTTAAAATAATTTTGTCTTATAAATGATGATTATTATTTTTTTAAATGGTTTTGAAGCTATGAAGATCCCTTTAGTAAGGATATTTTATTTGGAAAAATTGAAAATGTATCCTTGTAAAACATGTATTTCCATTAACATAAGTATGAAATAAACAATATAAATCTATTATAAAATAATAAAAATAATTCTAATATTTATATAAAAATATTAAAGAATTAAATTAGTTTTGAGAGAGATGAAGTGTAACTCGAATGAAAAAAGGAGGGTTGGGTAGAAATAATTACCTTATGTTTGAAATTGTACAAATCTTCATCATAATGTCTTCAAATATAAAATTATATTCATAAATAAATTATATAAGAACCTTGTTTATATTTATTTTATTTATCATCATTTTATGATATTCCTTTATGACTTTTTGATGGAGTTATAAGATACAATATTATCATTCGAGTGAGATTATTTCATAGGATTTCATTATCAATTAACATATATATGTGTATAGATAGTAATAAAAATAGAGAAAATATAACTATAATTAATTTTATAAGTTTTTAATGAACATTTATAAGATTAAAGGATTATATAATTCATTAGTTTATTTTGAGATTTGATTTCTCATGAGATAATAATTTATTGATAATCATTTTGATTATTTTTCTAGTTTTTAGATCATCACAAACTAGTTTTATATTTTTCATTATCATAATATATATATATTTATATATAATTGTTCTGAAAAATTATATAGGGTAGAATAAATATATAATAATATTTAATAAAAATGGTTTTCTGACAATTTTTGATGGCATTAATGAAAATTGAAAACTCTTCATCCTTGAATATGATAAACCAACAAATAGCATATTCTATTTTCATTTTTATAACAAATATAGAGGGAAGAGAATTTATTATCAGTTATTTTATTAAAAACAATATACTATATAAAATATACCAGATATATAATTTTACATTTGGATATGGATATTAGGATATGAGAAGAAAAAAATAACATGTAATGAAAATAAAAAATAGATTTATTAATTTGCTACATGATGTTCTCCTCCTTAAGAACCTCTATAGGGGGGTGGTTTTGGTATTTTGTTGAGAAAAATGGCTCCTATATTTGGGTATGGTTATTGTAAAAGGGGTTAGTTAGAATTTCGGAAATGAAAAATGATTAGAAGTTGTGAGTAGAATATGTGGTGAGGGGTGGTACTTAATGTGTAAAATATGTGTCATTTATCATTATTTTATTTATTAGATTATTATTACTACTCAATACTATGAATAGTTTTATAATTATAACTGCATTTATAAAAATAATGATTGAGAGTCCAATATTATTGTCTTACATTAGACACAAATCATATTTGACATAATAATTCAGGAATTTATCAATTAACATCAATTATCATATTTTAATATTAACTAAAAATCCATGTATTTTTAAAAAACATCGAACCCCATCCCATGTTCTCGAAGCTGTTATAATAAATATTTAAATTTTTATACTAAAAAATGAGGTATCAATAAAAATTAACTTATATTTTAGTAGTTTTGGATGCTATTTTACATAGATGAAATTTACATTACAACATCAAATGAAAATTAACATTGAATCTCCTATGGAAACATAAATATTAGATCTATTATCTTGTAATTTCATTCATAATATAAATATTTTTACTGAGGGGAAAAATAACATTTAATAAATGGGAGAAAATAGATGCTCACTAAGGCTACACAATGATGTGGAAGCTATCATAATCATAAACTATACGACATGGTAAATAACTAAAACACATTACAATAAAACATAATCATGTGCATAATATGGTAGGTGACAAATATGGATAAATAATTATACATATATAACCACATAACCAGAAACCATGTATATACTACTAGTAAAATAATTCCATAATTTATGAATTTATAATATCCTAAAAAAGGAATGCCTAATATCAAACACTACAAACCATTTGGCGAGGCCTCAATCAAGACATTTGAAAACAATTGGTTAAGGCCTCGACCAAATACATTTTTTTTCTCATGAAAACCACCAATGTATCAATAAGATATTGAGGGCCAAACATGTCACTTACAAATAAAAAGTAATTCCTAATGTAAATGGGGATAAAAAATAAAATTACAAATGAAATTTAAATAACTTTACCTAATAAATAAACATTACCATTACTAATTCGTAGAATTAAAGTGAATGGTGTCATGATATCACATATATAGTCGAATTCATAATTAATGGTTTTGTAAAATATTATATATTATAATTATAATAGATACATCTCAGTAATTCATATGGTTTAATAGAGGTTTTGAAATGGATGAAAATAATCTAATAAAATAATCTATTAATTCTTGAAATAAATCCATTTTTACATTGATGTGATGTGTCATTTTGAAAAATAAATTGAATTTTTCATAATTGTTTACATAAATCAAAAAATGAAAAAAATATAGTATATTATTAAATATAATAGTTATTGAAAAAAATAATTTTCTCTGATAACATATTATGCAAGGTACATGAAAATTGGTAAGAAATCATGATGTTCCCTTTAATTAGGATGTGTATCAGAAGTATTTGAAAAAAATTATAAAAAATTTATTTTCTTATTAAATAAATTTGAAAGAATAACGATACATGAGTTTGAATCATATAACTAGAATTAATAATATATAAATATAAATAATGAATTATTACATAGGTGAAATGAGGGGGAAACATTATCCTGAATAAAAAATTGAGGTTTGAGAAGAAAATAATACCTTAGGCCCTAATGTGTTGTGAAGTAGTACATATTTTCATGGATAATGAAATAAAATAAATTAATTGATGAATTAATTAAAAAATTAAATTTATTTATCTATTAAATTTTTAATATGTTTATTTAGGGTCTTTTTATTAGTTATAAGACTAAAATTTGTCATTCCAGAGTGATATATACCTTGGTTTTCATGATTTCTTTACGTGTATAAGAGTATGGTAGTATATATTAAGTGAGAACAATTATCCATAAAAAATTGATATTTCATTAATTATTATCATGTATATAAAATGGTTATATAATTCTATTGGAAATATGGGGTGAGGATGAGTCATTTGATTAGACAATACTGATAATCGCTTAAATTATTTTGGTTGTTTTTTAATCATCACAAAATAATATCGTTTAATTAATTAAAATCATGTATATATACTAGTTCCATAAAACTAAATGACCTATAATATGTATATTAAAAAAATATTTAACCATAATTATGTTTTTATGACCATAATTTAATGCATAATTTTAAAAAAAATCATCCACAAAGGTTTTTTATCAACCCACCGTAGATTTTAATTTAATTTTGAGAACAAAATGAGAGGGAAGAAAATTTATGTTTTTTTACTAGGTCAGTGTAGAGACTTGAAGCCTGAATTACATGAACATTACATTAATTTTTGGAATACTTAATACATAACAAAAAAACACACACAAGGACCGTAATAGTTTAGTGTCTTTGGAAACTCAGAATAAAATCTTCTAATCGTGGTGAGAGATCTTAAACATCTCCCATAAAGATCTTCTTTTTTAACCTAAATACTTTCTTTATATACTGGGGAAAAGAAAACATAAAAGGGTGAGCTCAAATGCTCAGTAAGGGTAAACAAAAGATATATCAATCATATCATATTCATAAGAACATATCTCTTGGAAATCATAACCTGCAAAAGAGATCATAATTTCATAACATGGGATAAATCATAGTAGTGAAAACTAATCCCAATAATCATAACATAAAACATGAATCTTTGTGGCATACACACATAATCATAGAGAATCATTTCTTATTAGTCAAGACTCATTTCCAAGACTATCTTAGTGGACAAAGTCCCTTTCTGAACCGAGTTCACTCCTCGTTTCAGTCCTATTTCACTGAACCGGTATAACCTACCGTTCCTGCCATGTATATCTCATGAGATATAAAATCTTTACCCAATGCATTGGAGGGAGATATAGGTCCCACCCATCTCATAATGATACCATTCATATGTGTGCCACAAAATCATAAACCATATATCATAACATAACCCTTGTAATAAAAATGGGAATCTTAAATATCGTGACATAATAAAACAATTCATATAAGATAAAGGAATTCATAAAAATATAATTCCATCACAAAATAATCAAATCAATGTAATAATAGGGATAAAAACAGACCTCTTTATTATCTTAGATGGAAAATAATTTTGATAAAACACTTGAACTCCATTCTTGAGGAAAATATCTTTTCTGCTTCAAAAACACTTTTTAGTTCTTAACATGTCGTACATTTATAAACTAAAAGAAGTTGATTAAAAATAAACTTGAAAATATGTAAAGGAAAATTCTTGGAAATAATTTTTTAAAAAATCCATTCATGCTGTATAATTTAAAAAAAACATTCTTCGTACTTTTGTGGGAAAAGTCAAAAAGTACATCGTACGAAAAACGACAAAAGATTCATTTCTTATCTTTTACTAAAAACTCACCGAAGGGTAAAATTGGATTTAAACAATTGTAGGTGGATGGAAATAATATTACATATTGAGGAAACATGGATGTGGATGATAAAATACACCCCAGTAAATACCAATGTATAAACAATCTCGGATAAAAATGAGATTGTGATATTTCCCTTACCTTAGGTCTGATATGCTTAGTACGTGTCCGAACCTCCTGTATAATGATTTAAATAATGTTATTTACTTATTACAGAATCATAATTATTTTTATTATATCATATATTGTCATATTCTTAGCTTCTTAGTTGTAATATTTCATTGCTACTTGTTATTCGAGTGTTTATAACTTTTTGTTCTTATGCGTGTTTTGTCGAATAAATTCTTATTAATCTCTTTAGGTTATAGATACCTCATTATCAGAATGTTATTAGTGTAATATATATCATATTAATTCATTCAATTCATTTATATAATCATTATGAAATGAAGATCATGTAGAACGAGTCGCATCACATCGTGGAGACGGTATTCCGTACGTACGCCCGAGTGATGATATCGTTCTTATGATAGTGGAATTGTATTGGAGTGTATTTATATTATTTCAGAATCAATATCACATTAATATAATAATATATAGTTATTATTTTCACCATTATACCCATCCATGTATGGTGGTGGTGTAAAATAGATTTCACCGCGGCGTGGAGACGGTATTCCGTACGTACACACACGCGGTGATTTCGTTTTCCGTAGGATGGATATATGGTGAAATAAGGTTGTTTCATACTTATAATAACATATCAGTATATGAGTGATACTGATTTTATTATTTCATAATGAAAAAACCTAAGAAGAATATGTGGAAGAAGAAATAAAGTTGAATGAATCGGTAACAGAAATTACCTCTTCTTTGAAGCGCCTCTTTGAGATCTCCTTTTAGGGCACTAAAATTGGTCTTTGAGGAAGAACGGAACCTCTAGGATGTTTCTAGGAAAGTGGAGAAGAGAATTTGGCAGGGTTTGGACGAGCATGAATGCTCAAGGTTGTGTGAGGAAGAGAGGGAGGAGGAGCCCTTTTATAAAGGAGGAGAGGGGCTCCTTTGGAAAACTAAAAATATTATTTTATTATAAAGTCATATTCAGTTTTAAATAGCACCAAATTGATTTATTTCAAATCTAAGGAGGGGATGGATCAAAATACTCTCATCCAATAGAATTTAGACATGTTTAAGTTCCTATTTTAGCCTTATCATTTAGATTTAACATTAAGTAAAATAATTTTACTTTTACCGTGTCTTCTTGTGTTCTTACACTATAAGGTTAATAAACATACTATATCAAGCCAAAAGAACCCCAAGTTGTTTATTATTAATATATATAACCTTATCAAAGTTATTGGTCCGAACCTTAGATTTTTAGGAATAAAATAACAATTAAAAATATAATATTTGTTTTAAAAACTTTTTTATTTCAATTTTGACACTATTTAGTAATTGATTTTTTTAAAAATCATAACAGAATTATTATTTCGAAAAAAGTTAATTAAATCAATACTAACATGTCATATTAACCTATAAAATCAGTTTAATTCATAAAAAGTCTATAATTATATTTATTTGGGTATTTATAATATCAATTATTCAAATTTTTACTATTATGGTAATTACTGCATCATCATTGTGTCATAAACAAATTAATTTATTTAATGTCTAAAAATTATAAATAAAATATTATTATGTAGTAAATCGTATTATCTTTCTAATGAATATTTACAATCGAATTTATATTATGTATAACCCTATATTAAAAATGTATTAGTAAATAAACATTGATTTTAACTCTTTTAACTCTTCTTTGAATTAAATAATAATAAATGTCCTAATCTAATCCAAGTGGGCCTAAATGGTCATATTTTAATTCTAAGGTTGTTTTTGGTCGAATTACACTTATCCAATAGAATTAGGACATGTGTTAGGGTAATAGTAATAACATTTTTACACTTAATTACCCTATTTATTTTTAACCGTGGTAAAAAAAGTAAAAAGTTACCATTCACGAAAAATTATTTTAATCTCATTGAACAAAATTTTAGTCCTTGATATTAACCGTGTCTCTCGGATTTTCGAAATTACACTCACAGAAGAGGGAAAATTATGTTTTATGAAAAATTCAGTTTTTTAACTACCACTTAGTGGTTTCACTATTCATCAAAAAATGAATGTTTTCAGAAAAATACCAAAAATTAGGCCTAAGCTATATTTGATATTATGAATTCAAAAATGATGTCTATTTTATCAAATTCAAAACATATCAGTTATATTAACTAATTTAAAAATTAATTCTCGTCGTCAAAATAAATAGCGTGTTTTTAAGAGATAATAACTATCAAAAGATTGACACTTGTTTATATCTGGTTTAAATGTGAAATTACATCCAATGACCAACATTGTATTAAATTGTAAAAATATATTCCAAATATAAATTAAAACCACTAAAATTAATAATTTATCACTATAAATAATTTTGATTAAAATAGTTGTTTTTAATTAAAATTTAGTAATTTTCACTATTCATCAGAATATGAAAGTTATCCAAAAGTACCAAAATTTCACCTTAGGCTAAATTCGATACTCCGAATCCAAAAAATGATGTCCATTTTGAGAGATAAAATTTCTAAAATTTTAAAAGGCGGTTATTCCTATTCATAACGGCTAGTTTTAATAATATTTTAATAGCATATCGTTTTTTAGTGAAACTCGGAATTGCATACTACACACGCTATCGAGGAAGGTTTTGATTGCGTGTAATGCAAGGCAAGTCAAGGATGCGTGTTGTGAAAGCTCCTTTTGGTATAGCATACAACACAAGACATTAATGAAATTAAAAATAATATTTTTCATAAAATCTCGGGGTGTTACATTCTACCCCCTTAAAATGAATTTCACCCTCGAAATTCGTCGGGGTTATAAATGGTTTACTATTCAAAAGTTTCTTTGATAGAAACCCACATCGTATAAAGGAATACCAAAACCAATCTTTAAAAAAAAGTATGAAACGGAACGGTTACCCAAATAAACTAATCACTGGGTTTCCACATAGGAGAACATAGGTGAAAATATGGATATAGAAGAAAAATCTAACCATCAAGTTCTGTTGGAGAGTGGTAGAGAACATGGCTATGAAAAAACCCAAAAATCACAAAGATATTGATTTGTGATGATCTAAGGTACCATCTGATTCATCGGATATAAGGGAACTAGGACAACATTTTTGGTTTTCAAGATCATTTCCCTAAAGTCGATGAATTAAAAGAAATACTTGCATGATTTTGGTACAATCTCCCTGTTGTTCGTGAATTTAACAATTTCCACATCATCCCTTAAAGAAATGAAGTTGAATTTGTTATTCGTGATGTGTTAGCAGATCATGTGAAAGAATGATGGGTCATTCCATCTCATTCAAACAAAAGGTTAGCAAAAGTTATAAGTCCATCTTATGGTTAGATTAATCATATATGGTTCCAAAAATGAACATATACTTCATATATTATTCCCCTTAATAAAATAAAACTAATTTCTACTAACAAGGGACTTCATGTAGGCCAGTGGTAGGCGATAAAGGCCAGTCGCACTTCGGTTGTGGGTTCGATTCCCACGACCTTGTCCGACATGATGGGCTGTCGCCCATCCTGCAGGTTGTCCTTTTTCTAAATCTACACTACTATAACATCACATAAATAATATCAAAAGTTCTATCCTTAAACAATACTAACTTATTCCCCACATAATCCGTTCCAATCTTTATTCTTATCTAAAATACTTCCGTCCAATCTCATAATATAAAGAAAATTATTACTTGAAATGACATCAAACAATCATGTGAATACCATCATTTATCCCCCATATATCTTGTTGGTCACATTCCAATCATTTGAATACCTTAATCATGTATTCTCTTGAAAAATGAATACCCATTAAACCTTAGTGAAAACATGAATGCTGTCAAAAGTTAACTCTTTCCACATACCAAAATCCAAAAATTCCATATACTCAATCCATTACATAACCTTCTCCTTATATCATTCATGAGCTCATGAATACTATCAAACATTTAATTTTCTCCTTATCTCTTCTATATTCCAAAAATATATGAATATCCTTTAATGGATACTGGTACCATTAATCATACACTTTCAAAACTCTAGGAAAGCCAACAGTGTAACAATCCTTAGATGTCTCTTTATTCCATAGTACCATGAGATTACTTATACAACATTACACTTGATAAACATGTAACAATTATTTCAACTCACATATCATTTGTAGTCTCTTCATCATCATCAACATAAATACTACTCATACGACCATACTTATTCTCTTCATGAGACTTTCCCTTAGGGCATTGGTTTGCATAATGTCCGTACATTCCACATTTAAAACATTTAACCATTGTTGATGTCGTAGCAATACCATTATCCTCATCCATAGTGTTAACTGAACCTTTTCCTTTTCACCTACTGGATTTCTTTCCTTCTTTTCCACACCCAAAGCATCTTCCATTTCCCTTGAAACATTCTCCTCGATGGCTTTTCCCACATGATTTATATAGGGGAAATTGAACTTTCTTTCCTCTATGATCATCATGAAACTCCATCTTTCTCTTATTAGCCGAGTCGGGAAGCTTACCAAATTTTACTTTATTGATCATATTATGAGCTTGCTGATTCGGCATAATAATGATGTTTGGACTTCCAAATCCCATTTCATTTGGTTGCTCATGAAGAATATCATTCCATTGTCCATCATATCCTCCATTCTCGTGAATCATCTTGTTTCCAGCCATTTTCTAAAACACCAAAAGAATAGTGTGAGAGGAAAAAATCATAATAAAGGTGGAGTAACTTCAATATCTAACATCTTTGGTTTAATCTAATATCGTTACCATAGTTCTAGTACTATATCCTATACGTATACTTATCCTTAGGAACATCCCTAGACATACCATAGAAATATCTCTAGGGATCTCACTAATGTTCTCGCATACAAGTTTCCAAAGGTTGACTAAACCTTTCCTCTGATACCAACTGTAGAGACCCGAAGCCTGACGTACATGAATATTACATTACTTTTCGGAATACTTAATATATAACAAAAACACACACACACAGACCGTAATAGTTTAGTGTCTTCGGAAACTCAGAATAAAATCTTCTAATCATGGTGAGAGATCTTTAACGTATCCTAAAAAGATCTTCTTTTTTTAAACCTAAATACTTTCTTTATATCTTGGGGAAAATAAAACATAAAAGGGTGACCTCAAATGCTCAGTAAGGGTAAACAAAAGAAATATCAATCACATCATATTCATAAGAACATATCTTTTGAAAATCATAACCTGCAAAAGAGATCATAATTTCATAACGTGGGATAAATCATAGTAGTGAAATATAATCCCAATAATCATAACATAAAACATGAAACTTTTTGGCATACACACATAATCATAGAGAATCATTTCTTATTAGTCAAGACTCATTTCCAAGACTATCTTAGTGTTCAAAGTCCATTTCTGAACCGAGTTCACTCCTAGTTTCAGTCCTATTTCACTGAACCGGTATAACCTACCATTCCATCCATGTCTATCTCATGAGATATAAAATCTTTACCCAATGAATTGGAGGGAGATATAGGTCCCACCCATCTCATAATGATACTATTCTTATGTGTGCCACAAAATCATAAAACATACATCATAACATAACCCATGTAATAAAAAATGGAAATCTTAAACATCATGACATCATAAATCAATTCATATAAGATAAAGAAATTCATAAAAATATAATTCCATCACAACATAATCAAATCAATGTAATAATAGGGATAAAAACATAACCCTTTATTACCTTAGATGGAAAATAATTTTGATAAAACACTTGAACTCCATTCTTGAGGAAAATAATCTTTCTGCTTCAAAAACACTTTTCCTTTCTTAACATGTCGTACAATTATAAACTAAAAGAATTTGATTAAAAATAAACTTGAAAACTAGTAAAGTAAGCTTCTTGAAAATAATGTTTTAAAAATCCATTCATTCCGTATAATTTTAAAAAAACATTCTTCGTACTTTTTTCGGAAAAGTCAAAAAGTACCTCGTACGAAAAACGAAAAAATATTCCTTTCATATCTTTTACTAAAAACTCACCGAAGGGTAAAATTGGATTTAAAAAATTTTAGGCGGATGGAAATAATATTACATATTTAGGAAACATGGATGTGGATGATAAAATACACCCCAGTAAATACCAAAGTATAAACAATCTCGGATAAAAATGAGATTGTGATATTTCCCTTACCTTAGGTCTGATATGATTTGTACATGTCTGAACCTACTGTATAATGATTTAAATAATGTTATTGACTTATTACTGAAACATAATTATTTTTATGATATCATATATGGTAATATTCTTAACTTCTTAGTAGTAATATTTCATTACTACTTGTTATTCAGGTGTTTATAACTTATTGTTCTTATGCGTGTTTTGTCGAATAAATTCCTATTCATATCTTTAGGTTATAGATACCTCATTACCATAATTTTAGTAGTGTAATATATATCATATTCGTTCATTAAATTAATTTATATAATCATTATGAAATTAAGATCATGTAGAACGAGTCGCATCACATCGTGGAGACGGTATTCCGTACGTACGCACGAGTGATGATATCGTTCCTATGATCGTGGAATTGTATTGGAGTGTATGTATACTATTTCAGAATAAATATCACATTAAAATAATCATATATAGTTATTATTTACACCGTTATACCCATCCATGTATGGTGGTGGTGGAAAATAGATTTCACCATGGCGTGGAGACGGTATTCCGTACGTACGCACGCGCGGTGATTTCGTTTTTCGTAGGATGGATAGATGGTGAAATAGGGTTGTTTCATACATATAATTACATATCAGTATATGAGTGATACTGATGTTATTACTTCATAATTAAACAACCTAAGAAGAAGATGTGTAAGAAGAAATATAGTTGAAAGAATCGGTAACAGAAATTACCTCTTCTTTGAAGCGCCTCTTTGAGATCTCCTTTTAGCGCACTAAAATTGGTCTTTTAGGAAGACCAGAATCAATATTATGTTTCTAGGGACGTGGAGAAGAGAACTTGGTAGGGGTTGTCCGAGCTTTAAGGCTCAAAGTTGTGTGAGGAAGAGAGGGAGGAGGAGCCCTTTTATAAGGAAGGAGAGGGGATCCTTTGGAAAACTAAAAATATTATATTATTATAAAGTCATATTCTGTTTTAAATAGCTCCAAATTTATTTATTTAGAAGCTAAGGTGGGGATGGATTGCAATCCTTTCATCAAATAGAATTTAGACAGGTTAGGTTCCTATTTTAACCTTATCATTTAGATTTAACATTAAGTTTAATAATTTTACTTCTACCGTGTCTTCTTGTGTTCTTACACTATAAGGTTAATAAACAGACTATATCAAGACAAAAGAACCCCAAGTTGTTTATTATTAATATATATAACCTTATCTAAGCAATTTGGCCGAACCTTAGATTTTTAGGAATAAAATAACAATTAATAAAATAATATTTTTTTAAAAAACTATTTTATGTCAATTTTGACACTATATAGTAATTGATTTTTGTGAAAATCATAACAGAATTATTAGTTCTAAAAAAGTTCATTAAATCAATACTAACATGTCATATTAACCTAGAAAATCAGTTGAATTCATAAAAAGTCTCAAATTATATTTATTTGGGTATTTATAATATCAATTATTCTAATTGTTTACTATTATGGTAATTACTGCATCATCATTGTGTCATAAATAAATTAATTTATTTAATGTCTAAAAATAATAAATAAAATATAATTATGGAGTAAATTGTATTATATTTCTAGTTAATATTTACAATTGAATTTATATTATGTATAACCCTATATTAAAAATGTTTTTGTAAATAAACTTTGATTTTAACTCTTTTAACTCTTCTTTGAGTTAAATAATAATAAATGTCCTAATCTAATCCAAGTGGGACTAAATGGGCATATTTTATTCCTAAGGTTGTTTTTGGGTGAATTACACTTATCCAATTGAATTAGGACCTGTGTTAGGGTAATAATAATAACATTTTTACCCTTATTTACCCTATTTACATTAAACCGTGGTAAAAAAAAGTAAAAAGTTACTATTAACCCAAAAAAATATCATCTCATTGAACCACATTTTAGTCTTTGATATTAACCGTGTCTCTTGGATTTTCGGAATTCCACTCACAGAAGCGGGAAAATTATGTTTTATGAAAAAATCTGTTTTTTAACTACCACTTAGTGGGTTCACTATTCATCAAAAAATGAAAGTTTCCAGAAAATACCAAAAATTAGGCCTAAGATATATTTGATATTATGAATTCAAAAATGATGTCTATTTTATCAAATTCAAAACATATCAGTTACATTAACGAATTTAAAAATTAATTTCCGTCGTCAAAACAAATAGCGTGTTTTTAAGAGATAATAACTATCAAAAGATTGACACTTGTTTATATCTGGTTTAAATGTTAAATTACATCCAATGGCCAACATTGTATTAAATTGTAAAAATATAATATAAATATACATTAAAACCACTCAAATTAATAATTTATCACTATTAATTATTTTGATTAAAAAATTTGTTTTTAATTAAAATTTAGAAATTTTCACTATTCATCAGAATATGAAAGTTCTCCGAAAAGTACCAAAATTTCATCTTAGGCTAAATTCGATACTCCGAATCCAAAAAATGAAGTCCATTTTGAGAGATAAAATTTCTAAAATTTTAAAAGGTGGTTATTACTATTCATAATGGCTAGTTTTAATAATATTTTAGTAGCATATCATTATTTAGTGAAACTCGGTATTGCGTACCACACACGCTATCGAGGAAGGTCGTGATTGCATATAATGCAAGGCAAGTCAAGAATGCGTGTTGTGCAAGCTCATTTTGGTGTAGCGTACAACACAAGACATTAATGAAATTAAAATGAATATTTTTCATAAATTCTCAGGGTGTTATAGTCAGCACAATTAAATTATATTTTTAAGAATATATTATATATATCATGTGTCACTGAGATATGGAGAAGATCATAATATAAAAGAATACATGATAGTAAAATGAAAATTAAAATAAAAAGAAATTGGTTTTTACATCTTGATTTTTTCCTCCTTACGAACCTCCATAAGGATAATGTATGGTATTTTTATGAAAAAATGGGTAAAATTAATTAGGGTCTGGGTTTTGTAAGATTATTGGGAAGAAGTCAGATATGGACAAAATCATGGAATATGTGAGTTGAATGGGTGGTATTTATATTGTTGGAGAAATTTGTTTTTTGAATATAATTTTTTTTTTAATTTTGGATCAAAGCTAAGAATTTATTTATAAGAATAAAAAATTAAACTAAAATATTTAATTATGGATATATATAATGGGATTAAATCATCCATAAATAAATTTTTACTCAATTATTCTTGTATTTAGTATTTATCATAATTTATCGTGATTTTTTATTCACAAGACAATCATATATGATGAAAATTCCAAAAAAACATACACTAAAAAATTATTAAAATTTAGAAAAAAAAATGAATTCCACATTATGTAAATAATTTAATTTATAGGATAAATATATTTTTTAAATAAAATATCCATATATTTGAAAAATTCACGTTTTAAAATTATAACATATTTTGAAACTTTCAAATATTAACTATGGTCTCATAAAATAATAATATACCCCTAAGACCACATAATTTTGATATGTGATTCAATATTATGAACGAAAATTTTCTTTGTAATCATTATATTATTTTTGTTATTTTAAATAAAAATTTATTAAACACAAACATTCATACACATAATTTTCCATATCTTAAATATTAATTACTTCTCCAATAAAATTTCTCACGACCCGCCTTCACGAAAAGGAGTGAAGGGTCAGCAGATTTCCAGGACCTTCCTTTTTTAAGTTGAAGGAGAGATAATGACCCCTGAAACCCACCTTCAATAGGTCCCGGAGTGGCGACCAACACCAAGGGTATAAAATCAGACATTAAATGGCAGGCATTACCCTTTTTCTTTTAATAGGGTCGGGAGAAAAGATAGTAAATCCCACAACACCAAAACTAAAAGTGCAAGTAGGATGATAGTAAACCATTCCCATATGCATGTTCAATAGTAAATAATACAGGCCTAAAAACTCAAAAGGTAACATACCAAGAAAAGGAAAATGACAACAGCAACTGCCCCAAGGTCCAAGCTAGTATGGTCCTGCACGATCCCTGATGTCCTCCTGGAATCCTGAAAATAGTTTTATATACATAGGGTGAGCATACAAGTACACTCAGTAGGGAAAACCAAAGAATCTCGTGCACAAGTGGATGACATTCTAATGCCCAATGAGAAAAGAAAAACCAAAACCCCTAGCATGGGAATGTATCTACCCTAATTTATAGTAATAACACATCGATATTTGGGTACCTCACGACACTTTCCCACTGGTTAATGAGGAAATCCTGCGCATCGAACCAATCCCGTCATTCTCACCATAGTCGCACTACCAAACCCCACCAACACACACCTAGACCATAACCGCTATCATGTCCATAGACACCTGGGCCACAACCACCATGCATAACCACACCCGCAAAATCCTGGGTCATAACAACTACTGCCACGCCCGAAGACACCTGGGCCTCTTCACAAAGACACTTGGGAAACAACCTACCGCAAACACCAGGGCCAACCACCACAACCACCCTGCCTGAAGATTCTTTGGATAATAATGGACCTCAAGCAATCACAGCCTGCACGAAGTTTCTTGGGCTATTCGAGAAAGGGAGCATAAAAGGAGCTATTAACCATCCACTCATATGAGTGTTGGGAAAAACACCTTCCCCCATGAGATTGGTTGTTCAGCACTAAGTGCTCAACTTGGGTGGGGCACAAATAAGAAACATAAAAGCTAACGATATATGTATAGGTAACAAACACTGATCCCAACTTAGGGGTACCAAAACCTAAGCACAAAAACCCTCATTAATAATTATTCACAAAAGAAGTCATGACACTCTCGACCAAGTCAGAACTCATTCCCAAACTAAATCCACATTCATCCATTCTTGTTTTCATGTTCAATTGAACCCATTAGGGTGAATACTGCACTATCGAGAAACTAACATCATAAGCACAAACCAAGGAAAACGTTACAGCCAATGACAATTTAAGCATTCACACCCAGTTCTCTTGCAAAGACACAACTGAAAAGGGATAAGTGAGATACCTCGAAGTACTGGAACCAAAGAAAATACCTAGACATGGCCCCATGTCCCAAAAATCTAGGAGTCAACGGTCTATCAAAAATAGAGGATTCCAGCCCAATTCGTTATATAAGCATAGTAACCACACCGCCTCAAATTCACCACCAGTTAAAGTATAACAACACAGGATCTCATCCCCACCCATATCAGCCCAACAATCTAAACCCCCATGCAAGAAACCCATATGGTAACCCGCAATTGGACCGTGAAGTAAATACATCAAAACCACTACCACCAACACAAGGTAGGCCCATGCAGATATTTTCAGATTTAAATGATTTAACACACTCTATGGTTTTAATTCCACTTTATATAACTGGGGTTATCAGAGAAAACGATTGATCCTGGTGCTTTCAAGATATTTAACAGAGTATACGTAATTAGCCAATTCTATGTTACAATTATTTAGACATCCAGGAGCACCGAGGTTCATTAGTGCATATAGAAAGAAAACCAACCGCAATGATTTTCTGTAAGCATAGGATCGTACTATTTACAACACATAACAATATAAAGAGTACAACAGATCATCGATCACACCCCCTTCCATTCGTTAATGGTCCGTTCATTATCTTCGTTATGTTCAGTTTCATCAATTTCCACAGAGGCGAAACCATTCCCACCGTGCATGATACATAGAGAGGAGAGACGAAGGAGTAAATCCATACCTGATTGATCAAAGATTGATGTTTTTCTCCGCGCACCACGAACTGGGGATGCATGGATTGTAGGGACGGAAATCTGTGGACTACAAGACGTGCAGAAGGCTCCAATAGAGGCAGACCACAAGCCACAGGAAGAAAGACTCCATGCGCTCCAGGAAGAAGAAATAAATACAACCGTAATGAAAATGAGAACTCTAGTGGGAGATATAAAGAGTAGATTAGGATAAGGAATTTTGAAGGCCGAGAAAAATGGATCATGGTTTCCAACATGTTTTGGGAGGTTATGCATTACAATTCTATGTTTTTATTTAATATCCCCCATCATGGATGTTTCAAGGGATTATTATGAGTCAATTTTGGGGTTTAAATGACTTTAAGAATGGTATTAAGATTATTTTACGTCAAAAGATACGTTACGGGAGAGGAAAAGTCGGTACTGGAAAAAAAGAACGAAAGGCTTTGTGAGGGGACACGGTGCCAACATCACGGTGTCACCCTCATGGTGCCCCCATCTTGGTGGCACCCACACGGTGCCACCGTCACAGCGCCACCCACACGGTGCCACCGTCACGTTTCCACCATGACCGGTATGACCGTCACGGTGCCCCCGTGGCCGATGTGACCGTCATGGTTCCACCCTGACTGGTGTGACCGTCACGTTTCCACCATGATTGGTTCCACCATGACCAGTTCCACCATTATTGTGGAGCCGTGTTTTTAGTAAAGTAATGGCCATTTGGTCCGGGACATTACATCAAATACCTCTCAATATATTCTATCCCTTGAGAATTAAAACCATCCAGAAGAGAAGAGAAGGTCCGAACAACCACATCAAAAGATACCTCTCAGGAGTGAACCTCATCGTCATCTAAAAACACCTCTACATTAAGAAACTAGGAAACATACAATGGTCAAACTACCCAGTCTTATGGGTTGGGGAGTATCTTCCCCCATGTCAAGATACTATTTGCTTTGGGCATCACTGGCTCTCCTTCACGGGTTTAATCGCATCAACATTAATGCATCTTGATTAGGGATCAGGTCCTCCCCTCCACATAGTCATTAATTTTCACACACAATCAGAGAATAAAGAAGACCACACATTTCCTAGCCAACAAGGTAAAGCATTACATAACAAACAAGTACTGACCAAACATGATGAAACTCAAAACAACTTTGGGTCTGGTCATGCATCTGGGCTTCCCTCTCCCAGGTACTCTCCTCTATCCCACCATGTCTCCACAATGCACAAACCAAGGGAATGGTTCGCCCATGAAGCACCTTCTCCTCACGACCCTCAATCATCACTAGTCGCTCTGTGAAGGTTGCATCGTCTTATATTTCTAGCTCATCCAAGTCGAGGTCATGTGAATCATCATGATGATACTGTCGAAGCTGGTACACATTGAAGAAATCGTGCCCCATTTTCAGTGGTGGTGGCAACACCAGCTGATAAGCCACCTCACCGACCCGCTGCAACACCTCAAATGGTCCGACGATCCTTGGAGAAATCTTAATCCCCCTTTCGATCCTTTGTTTCCCACGTCGATGGGATACCTTCAAAAACACGTGGTTCCCATCCTCGAACTCCAAGGGCCTCCTCCAATAATCGACATAAGACTTATTCCAGTCCTGATCTGCCTTTATCCTCTCTCGTATAAGCTAAACCATCTCTGTCGTGCTCTGCACCACCTCCAGGCCAAGAACACCTACTCCCCCAACCTTAGTCCAGCACACTGGTGAGCGACACGGCCTCCCATATAGGGTTTCAAACGGATCCATGCCAATGGAAGAGTGGTAGCTATTGTTTTAGGCAAACTCTAGCAGAGGCAATTGTAGCACCCATGATCCCCCAAAATCTAGGACGCATGCCCGTAGCATATCCTCCAAGGTATGGATGGTGCACTCTCTTTGTCCATCTGTCTGGGGGTGGAAGGAAGTGCTAAGACATAGTTGGGTTCCATAAGCATGATGCAATCCCCTCCAGACTTGTGAGGTAAACCGTGCATCCCTAACCCAGACTACAGTCCTCGGAACTCCATGAAACCGGACCACCTCATCTACTTATCTTTTGTGCTAAAGCATCTGCTGCACTCGACTCCTTGATCTCCAGAATATGAGCCGACTTTGTCCACCGGTCCACCACCACCCAGTAGCATCACAACCTCCTTGAAACCTGGTTATCCATGTCATGAAATCCATTGTGATGTCATCCCACTTCCGCTCGGGGGCATCTAAGTGTTGAAAAAAACCGCCTGGAACACGATGTTCATCCTTCACTTGTTGGCACACCAGGAACATGGGCACGAACTCTGACACCGCCCTCTTTACCCTGGGACTCTAAAACTATCCCCTCAGGCCCTAATACATCTTTGAAACTCCCGGATTCCCCACCCGGGGTGATCTTTGGAACTCACCAAAGACCCTCTCGTGCATCTCCTCTGAAACAAACATTATCCCCAGGAAAAGCATCAGGTTCTAATGATCCTATGTCCACCCTTCTGGAGCATCGCCTTGGGTAACTCGTTCGTGCATCACTTCTCACTCTAGGTCTCCCCACTGAGACTCCACCACTTGCCACAACAGAGAATACTACACTATCATCGGATACAGACAACCTCTACCACTATCCATCCTCACATCCAGGTGCAAGGCATCCAACTCCACCATTGCATTCCAAGCATCTGCTGACACTTGAACCACATCCTTCTGTGACCTCCTGCTCAAGGAATCGGCCACTACATTTCCTTTTCCTGAGGTGTAGGAAATATCGAAGTCATAGTCTTGAAGGAACTCCATCCACATTCGCTGTCATAAGTTCAGGTCTCGGTGAGAGAAGACACACCTCAAACTCTTTTGATCCGTGAAGAACACAAAGAACACCTGATTCTCACTCAAATTTTCCCAATAGATGAATGTATAATGGTCCTTGTAGTTTAGCTTTGGTTATCGAATCCTCGAAGACCTAAGAAGAAACCTATAGAAACGTACATTCTATGGACTATTTTTGGTTATGAAGTGGACAAATTGGATTGATTATATATGGGTTTAAAACATTACTAACAGATTTATGTGAATTAAATTTAAAATAATGAGTTGATCTTAGGTTATCGCTCGGGGTGGATTAGATGTATTTACTTTTCAATGATTTCAATTTCATATATTTGAGATGGGTTCATTTAAGAAGATAAAACAACATCATCACTTACTAATTTAATGTCTACACCATTTAATACTAATCACCTATACACATGAAATATCAATGTTTTGAGCACTTCAAGGTAATGTTTAATATTAGCACATGAAGTGTGTTGCCTTGAATTCAACAAGGACGATGGAGTTTAAAAATAATCAAATAAAAATATCAATTAAAGAAGTGATTATACATTAATGGGGTGACAAATAACATCCAATCTATCCCCTTTATACCCCCTTGGATAAACCTATAAGTGGTTTATCCCTCCATTGATTCTATGGTTTCAATGGAATCGGAAATTAGACTCATGAGGGAGGAAATGGAGAAGTAAAGAAAAAAATAAAAATATAATGATCACTCCACAATTTTGTGATTAATTTCACAAGATTTGGTGTAAATAAATTCACACCGTGATGAAACGGTATCAAAGTGAGATGGAGAACAAAATAATAAGAGGAGAATAAGAACTTTTATTAAGAAACTAAAGTGAATTGAACAACTTAAATGTGAAAGACAAACTTTACACAACAAAATCACAGCGTAACATTACACTTGAACAAAGCACAAAAGATGAAAAACTCTTCCACCACCACTACCTTAAATAGAATTTTGTAAGCCTTGAGTCGAGCCACTAATAGTAGAAATCATCCCACATGATTATGGTAGGCCTAGGGTGGTGGAAAGATTGTGGAACTTGTACTCTTCCACACTTGACCCGAGGTGGTAGCCATCTTTCATCCACCAAACATACACGCTTGAAATCCCTTCTAGATGACCAAATCAGAGTTTTCCATATAATAAGAACATGGATCCCCGGATGTCTCCTTACCTCCTGTAAAATGTGGTCCCATTTGGAATTTAGATTCCGAGATATGCTTAGATTAGTGGGAGGTTTTTCTGGTCCACAGAATCTGGCCTATAATTTTATCTCCAAATTGGGCCACCTTAATGACCACCATAGAGGTCGAATTAGCATTGTCTCTTGAAGAATTATTTGTTAGACTACATTTCTTATAGAATACCAAGAAATTTGGGCTTCATTGGGATTGTATGTTGATACCCACATTCGAATCAGTGGGCTGGTATCCAATATGACATCTCCATAATTGTTTCCTTTCATCAAAAAATATCTCTATCTTCTTACATGAATTATCCATTGATTCCAAAATGAATCATGTTCATATTGAAGTTTAGATAAATTCACTAAAAATATCAAATGCATATATGGATAATTACATTCCTTAAAATCAGATTAATTATTGGGTACTTTAAATGATGTTAAAAAATGTACCACATAATAGTGCATTTTAAGAAGGAATTAGAATCATAATTTGAAATGATGTTCAATGAGTAAAATGCACTAAATTGGTGTTTATTACTAATAAATGACATGAATATTATGTAAATTAACAATAAATATTAGCCTCATTTAGTGGATAATCACACCCCCATCTTGATTTTTACTAGTCCTGAGAAAAATGTTTCTAGACAATATGAAATTCGAATTCCCTTTTCCAAAAACATTTTAATACACAATGAACACAAAAACCCCTTATACCAAAAACTCCTGAAACCCCTCAAAATATTTTAATACATGATTTTTTCATAAGCATATCTCAATACCAAGCCCATTCCTTTGTTCAAATTTATTTTTATATTTCATCCAATATCAATTAAGTATGAGGATGTGTTGTGCATCACAATAGACATGGGGGTCATCTTTATTCAAGGGGAAATGACGGAAGTGCTATGTAGAATCACATTTCAATATTATGATGAGTATTCAATTTTGTTTTGTATTAATTTTTTTTTTGTTTTTTTTTCAATTTTTCCATGGTAATTGAAATTACATTAAAAAGATTCAACCCATGTAGCGAGACTTTGCCGATTACTCCTAGGCTCAAAGACCCTAGGACACTAAGATAAGTCCACATACTTGGGCATCATCTCGAGTTAACTCAATCAAAAACAAATTCAAATTTCAAAAAATAGAGCTAAAATTAATAAATCTGGCCCAAAAAACTATGGAGTCACGATCCCCAAGTGTCGAAAGCCACGCATTAGGTCATTTCATTTCTCTACGCGCAAATTTATTATTTTTATTTTTATTTTTTTATTTAATACTCATATTAATACTAAAATGATCACCAAACCAATGCTATTTATTTGGGGTACACAATGAAGTCAAACTAATTCCCCACTATCCAAAGGACGTGTATTGTGTTCTTTTTTTATTTGGATGAAAATATAAACGATGAAATATCACATTGGACAGCCTCACATTCCAAAATCTATGATCATAAAATTATAAAATTATTAAAATCAGAATAAGGGCATGCTAAATTATTTGATATTCAGTTTCAAAGTGTGAAATGTGTATTACCATGTTCTATGTTAATGTTATTTTTTCTTCCATTTACACATTTTTTTTTTCAAATCATTCATTTTTTTGACACAAATGTATTTTTTATTTTATCTACCCCCAACATAAAACAACACTATCCCCAGTGTTTAAAGTAAAGAAAATTTTGAAGTGGGTAGAGGGAGAGAATGATAGTTCAAACAGGAAATTGAAAATGAGGATCAATGAATGAAGTCACATGGTGGTTGAAGTTGAAATTCTTGATGCTCCCTTTTAATCCTTTGATATCCATGTAACTTGCAGAGTTCCCTAGTAGAAAAAGGAAAAACAAAACATACAAAACAAAACAAAACACAAATATATATATATATATATATATATATATAATAAAGTAAAATATAAGTATATATATAAATATTATAGAATAAGGTAGCACAATATATAGAAGGTCAGTGGTTAGTGTGCGCCCCTATCTCCATTTGGTCCCGGGATTGAATCCCTGCGGCTTCACCAGTTGTGACAAGGTTTGACCCACGTCCCACGACGTGTCCCATTTTATAACTATTATTATATTATTATTTATTTTTTTATTTTTATTTTAACCTACGAAAAAATTAAAATAAATCAAACTGATGATACATTGTCATCTTTTTTAAATTTTTTTGTAAGGCATTACTCGAGGATCACACCACGTGACATGAATGAATATTGTTCTCCCCTTTCATACCCATCCATACTCATAATAGAAGAACATAGAAATAGTATATATATTTTTAATTATAAAAATGATTAATTAAAATATAAATCTTATTAAAACAACAAAATGATATGAAACATGAAATCCATGGGTTTCCTCCCATGCAGCGCTTTGTTTAATGTCACTAGCCTGACATGGAACCTAAATCTATCAATTATTCCGGGTTCATAGGTTGGCTCAGTCAACTCAAACTCTATTTCCGGTTTATTGAATGATTCAATGAATGGTTTTAACCATTGACCATTGACCATGAAAATGTAACCACTTGTGGGATCTTGAATCTCTACTACTCCATGGGGGTATACATGATGCACTACGAAAGGACCTGACCATCCAAACCTTATCTTTCCCAGGTGTAAATGAAGTTTTGAACTATAATAGAGATCACGTTGTCCCAGTTAAAAATGATTGACCTTGATATTCCTAGATTGGTAGGCTTGAACTCTCGCTTTATTGATCCTAGAATTTTCATAAGCCTCCATCCATAGTTCCTCTAGTTCATTGAGATCTAATTCCCTTTTTTTCGGCCAATGAGATGTCATAATCCATTTTCGTAATTTCCCAAAAGGCCTTATGATCGATTTCAACAGGTAAATGGAATTATTTTCCATAAACCAATCTTTATGGTGACATAACTAGGATGGTTTTTTATGTTGTACGATTTTCCCAAAGAGCATCCAAGAGTTTCTTGGACAAATCTTTCCTAGAAGGATTTATAGTTTTCTCAAGAATTTAAGTGATTTCACAATTGGCTAACTCATCTTGACCATTGGTCTGTGGGTGGTAGGAAGTGGAAACATTGTGAGAAATTCCATATTTTTTCTTGATTGATGAGAATGTATGATTGCAAAAATGAGTTCCACGATCACTAATGATAGCCCTAGGAATTCCAACTCTAGAGAAGATGTTTTCCTTGAAAATCAAATCATAGTTGGATGAACAATAGATTTTGAAGGAATGGCCTCAACTAATTTAGAGCCATAAACGATAGCTAAGAGAATGTAAAGATATTCCCTAGATTTTGGGAAGGGACCCATGAAATCGATTCCCCAATAGTCAAAGATCCCCACCACTAAGATGGCAGTGAGTGGCATTTGATTTCTTTTTGTGATGGCCCCTACTTGTTGACACCTAGGACTGCTTTGAAAAAATATGTTGGCGTCCCTTGAGTGGTTGAGCCAGAAGAGACCAAATTGAAGAATCTTCGCATATATTTTCTTAGAGGAAAAGTGACCTCCACATGCCTCACTATGACAGAATTTAAAGATGGACTCTTGTTTAGATTCTGCAACACACCTCTTAATGACTTTGTTAGGGCAGAACTTATAGATGTATGGATAATCAAACACATAGTTTATAACATCAAAAAGAAATTTCCATCGATATTGAGTCCCTAAGAATTTTGGGATGACTCCTGTAACAAAGAGATTGGTTATTTCAGCATCCCAAGGGTAGTCACTCACAGGGTATAGGTGTTCATCAGGAAATGAATCAGACACATAAAGATGATTTGAGTTGTCATTTAATTCCATCCTAGAGTAGTGATCAACTAAAACATTTTCAACGCCCTTTTTATATTTTATTTTTAGGTCAAATTCTTGTAAGAGAAGGACCCCCCTAATCAGTCTAGCCTTAGATTCTTGTTTTTGGATGAGGTATTTCAGTGAAGAATGGTCAGTGAACAAAGTGAAAGGGGATCCTTAGAGTTAGGACCTAAACATCTCTAAAGAAAACACAATATCATGTAACTCCTTTTCCATATTGGTGTAGTTAATTTGGGAATCATTTAATTATTTTCTTGCATAAGAAATGACATAAATAGTTTTATAAGAACGTTGTCCTAACATATCTCCTACAAAAATGTCACTGGAATCAAAAATAATTTCCAAAGGAAGGTTCCAATTTGGAGATTTCATAATGGGAGGAGAGGTGAGAGAGGATTTGAGGGTTGAGAATGAACCCTCATAGCTTTCGGTCCAATCAAATGGAGCATCCTTTACTAGGAGATCACAGGGGGGGACAGAAGATTAAACTAAAGTACTTGATGAATCTTCTATAGAGACCAGCATGTCCTAAGAAAGAACTCACTTCCACGACAGTTTTGGGTGATGGAAGGTGAAGAATGTTGTCAACATTGGCTTTATAAACTTCAAACCCCCTACCTGAGACCAGATGGCCTAGAACTAGTCCCTCTTTAACAATGAAATGTCTTTTTCCCAGTTTAGGACCACAATTTTTTCTTCACATCTTGACAAGACTCTCTCCACATTTTGTAGACATCCCTCAAATGTATCCCCAAACACAAAGAAGTCATCCATGAAGACCTCTAGAAAATCCCCTATCATGTCTGAGAAGATTTCCATCATGCACCAATGGAAGGTTCCAGGGGCATTGCATAACCTGAAGGGATACGTTTGAAAGCAATGGTTATGAATGGACATGTGAATGTCATCTCTCCTTGATCCTACAGGGAGACCTCAATTTGATTATACCACGAGTACCCATATAAGAAATAGTAGAAGGCATGACATTCCACCCTCTCAAGGACTTGGTCAATTAATGGTAAGGGGAAATGGTCCTTCTTGGTGAATGATTTTTTCATCCTATAGTCAATGCAGACCCTCCATCCACTACTCACCCTTGTAGGAAGAATCTCTCCATCCACATGGGGTATCATTGGGATTCCAGCCTTTTTTGGGACCACATGGATTGGGCTCACCCATTCACTCTCAGATATGGGATAAATGATACCATCTCTTAACAATTTCAGATGTTCCTTCTTTACTACGTCCATGAGATTAGGATTGAGTCGTCGTTGAGCTTGATGACATGGCTTTGAATAAGATTCCAGAACAATTCTATGAGTCACAATAAGTGGGCTAATCCCTGGAATATCAGACAGGGTCCAACCAAATTCTTTCTTTTGTTTGATATGTACATCTAGAAGAATCCTCTCTTGATTGGATTCAAGAGATGAAGAAATGACAATATGATGTGTTTGATTTTCCACTAGGAAAGCAATTTTGATTGAAGTGGGATGTTCCTTCAATTCATGCTCAGGTCAGTTCATAATTTCAGCTGATGATTTGGACATTGGATCAAGATCAATTTTATTTCCTTATGTTTTAGGTAGGATTGATTCCACACATTTAGATGTTTCAGATACATGAATGGCTTGATCAGATTTAGGGAAATAAGTTGGAGTGGTCTCTATGAATGTGGTTTCTTGAAAGGTTTCACTGATTGTTGGACCTAGGACTTTATCATAAGATCAATTTGAAAATGATTCAATACAAGGAGATAAACAACCTTCATATAAACAAAGGAAATCAATCTCATCCTGAGATAAAAATTCATCAAATATTCCTTGATGTTATATGGATTCATTATCAATGCTTTTTATCATGTTTAATTGATGAATTTCCTTGTCATCCCATATTTGTGAGCTTGCATTATAGATGTTCAAGTCTAGACTGATGTTTCCAAAGGTGATGGTAATGTTCCCATTTCAGACTTGGATAATAGAGTTGATTTTAGCATGGAAGGGATTACCAATGATAGTTGGGGTTTGTTCCTTATTTCCAAATATTGGATGGTTTTCAAAAACAATGAATTCAGCAGGGTAGATGAAGTTTTCAAACATTACAAGAACGTCCTTTAAAATCTCATTTGGAACCCTAATGCTACGATCAACAAGTTGAAGTATGACAGATGTGGGTTGAAGTCCATCTAAGCCTAACTGGTAGTACACAACATACAAAATGATATTGACACTAACACCTAGGTCACACAAGGACTTGAAAACATTTCTCTCTCCTAATTTAACATTGATGTAAGGGAAACACAGGTCTTTCAACTTAGGATGAATGGTCCCTTGAATGATGGTACTCACATTAGCTGCCAAAAGGATTTGGTTTTTATGTGAAAATTTTCTTTTAAAAGTTCACAAGTCCTTAAAGTACGTTGAGTAAGAATGTATAGATTGGATGGCATCGAGAAGGGGAATGTTCAGCTTGACATGTGAGAAGATTTCCCTCAATGTTTCACTCAATTCAGGCTTTGTTTTCCCCCTCACACGTTTTGGAAATGGTGCAGGTTGTGGGGTTGTTTGTTGAAGAGTTGTTTATATGACAATGTTATTGTGTTTTTCAGTTTGATCATTTGGTTCATTTGAATTTTCTTCCAAGTTTCAATCTTCAGGTGGGTTTTGAATTAATTGTTCAGGATTCTCAATTGATGTACAACTTCTTAAAAGAGTCACAACCTTTAGTTGTTCCTAAGTTGTATGAGTACCACTTGACTCTCCCCTTGAATTTGAGGATGGAACTGCCTGGGTAGGCATGGGTACCTTTACAGGTTTGATGGATTGAAGTTCTTGTTTAAGGAAGAGACTTCCAAGTTCATCCTTTCCATTTGTTTTCACAGTTTTTCTAGTAGGATTTGTGGAACAGTTTGGGTTGGTGCTTGAGAAGATTGGTTTATCCCGGGGGGGGGGGGTATTTTGGAGGTGGGATGGTTTATTAAAAATGGACTGGTGGATGTTGGTATTGGATAGGTTGGGTTTGAAAGTGGTTATGGGTTTGGTAGTTCTGATGGGGGTAAGGATTTTCTCCCTGTGGTTGGCTAGGTTTCTGGTTATCATTCCAGCGGAAGCCTGGGTGGTCATTATACATTGGGGTGATGCTGTTTTGGTATTAAGGCATTTGAAATTTTAAAGCATTTACTTCCACTGGGGGTAATCCTAAAATAAAATCATTGATGGATGGAATGGTTGTGAAGTTGTCTTTCTTATGGTCATGTTTTTCACTAATTGTGCAAAAAAGGTCTACAGTTTGGATTTCATGGACTTTCTTAAGGTCTATTTCTTCAAGTTTCCTAGAGAGTGTTTTGAGTTTAGCCCTAAGGATTTCCTCTCCTCTATGTGTATGAATTCCATTAGTTCTTTGTGACTTTTCAGAATAAGGTGAAGTTCACCATGATTGGTTTTGTTCATAATGGCTTTCAAGATACTTGTAAGCATCATTTGGGGCTTTGTTTTTAAAGGTTCCATTACACATCATATCAATGAATTGTTTGTTCCCTGGACCCAACCCTTCATGGAAAATTCTCACTTGTTCAAGAATAGAACAACCATGGTGTGGAACCATGTTTTGAGTGTCTTTGAACATCTCCCATGTTTCATAGAATGACTCTCCCTCTTTTTCAAAAAAGTTTTGGATACTCTTTTTAAGTGAAATTGTTTTGTGGTGGGGAAAGTATTTTTTGTAGAATTATATTTTTAGTTGGTCCCAGGAGTTTATGAATGATGGTATCAAATTGTTTAGCCAATTTTTAGCTCGATCCTTTAATTAAAAAGGAAATATATGCATCTTAGCTGATTATAGTTGAAGTGGGGGACACATGGTTTCTACAATGTCATTGAACTCTTTAATGTAAAGGTAGGGCTTCTCAGACTCCATTCCATGGAATGTGCGAAGATGGTTTATGACATGGGGTTTAATGATGCAGTTGGAATCACCTTAGGAGTTGTGTCTAATTCATGAGGGGGAATTGGTACAGGAAGGTGTGACATAGTCATTCATGGTTTGATCAATTTCATTCCCCATGTTTGGGGCTACCTCTTTTGGGTTTCCATTTTGGTTCCCACTCGAGGTTATGAGATGGTTTCTTTGAAGACCTTCCATTAAAATTTTCTCAATTTTGGAGTCTGGAGTATTAGGATGATTAGGATCAAATGTAAAGACTTCCCTTGGTATACATGACTCCCCAAACCCAGTACTATCCACCCTAACTTGACGGTTTGACTGATCGCGGGTGTAGGCGGACATGCTCCAAAAGAAAAAAAACTAGAAAGGGACAAGATAATATAATTTAGATGAGAAAAGAAGAAACGAGGGAGAATAGAATAGATGTTTAGATGACTTACTTGGGTCCCTGGAAATGGTGCCAAAATTTAATTCTCGCTCAAATTTACACATGATATAAAGGTAGAACGGTCCTTGTAGTTTATCTTGGGTTATCGAATCCTCAGAGACCAAAGAAGAAACCTAAAGACACGTACATTCTATGGATTTTTTTGGCTATGAAGTGGCCAACATGGGTTAATTATATATGGGTCTGAAGGATAACTAACAGATTTAAGTGAATTCAATTAAAAATAATGAGTTGATCCTAAGTTATCGCTTGGGGAGGATTGTACGTATTTCCTTTTCAATGATTTCAATTTCTGATATTTGAGATGGGTTCCTTTAAGAAGATAAAACAACATCATCACTTACTGGTTTAATGCCTACACACTTTAATACAAATCACCTATTCACTTGAAGGATCATTGTTTTGAGCACTTCAAGGTAATGGTTCGTATTAGAACATGAAGTGTGTGGCCATGAATTCAACAAGGACAATGGAGTTTAAAAATAAACAGATAAAAATCTCAATTAAAGAAGTATTTATACATTTTTGGGTGATAAATAACATCCAATACAACCCCTCGATACTCCCTTGGATCAACCGAAAATTGGGTTAGCCCGTCATTGATTCTATGGTTTGAATGTAAGCGGAATGTAGACTAATGAGGGAAGAAATGGAGAAGTAAAGAAAACAATAAAAATAAAATGATCACTCCACCGTTGTGTGAATAATTTCACAAGATTTGGTGTGAATAAATTCACACATTGAGGAAAAGATATCAATGTGATATGGAGAACAACATAATAAGAGGCAAAGAAAAACTTTTATTAAGAAACTAATGTGAATTTAACAACTTACTTGTGAAGGAAAAACATGCGACAACAAAATACCAGCATAACATTACACTGGAACAAAGCACAAACGATGAAAAACTCTTCTAACAAAACTGCCTTAAATAGGAATTTTGGAAGCCTTGGATCGACCCTCCAAAAGTATGAAGCATCCCACTTGATTATGGTAGGCCTAGGGTGGTGGAAAGAATGTGGAACTAGGAATTTTCCACACTTGACAGGAGGTGGAATCTAGCTTTCATCCACCTAACAGAAGCACTTGTAAGACCTTCTAGATGGATGAATCAGAGTGGTCCATAGAAGAATAAAATGGAGCCCCAGATGTCTCATAACCGCCTATATAATTTGGACCCATTTGGGAGTTGTAGATGCAGTGATATGGTTAGAATAGTGGTATGTGTTTCTAGGCCGCAGAATCTGGCCCATAAATTTATCTCCAAATTGGGCCACCTTAATGACCACAATAGAGGCCGAATTAAAAATTGGCTCATGTAGAATGATTTGTTACTCTACATGGCTTCTAGAATCCCAATAAATTTGGGTTCCATTGGGCCTGTTTGTTGATCACCACATTCGCATCAGTGGGATGGTGTCCAATATGACTTTCCCGGAATTGTTTCCTTTCATCACAAAATATCCCCATCTTCTTCCACGAATTCTGCATTGATCCCTAAATGAAACATGCTCATATTGATGTGTAGATAAATTTTCCAAAATATAAAATTGATAGATGGATCATTACATTCCTTAAAATCAATTTAATCATATGGTAATTTAAATGATATGAAAAAATGTAACACATAATAGTGCATTTTAATAAGGAATTACAATCATAATTTGAAATGGTGTTCAAAGTGTAAAATGAACTAAAATGGTGTTAATGACTAATAAATCACATGAATATTATATAAATTAACAATGAATATTATCCTCATTTAGTGGCTAATCACACCCCCCGATGAGGTAATGTTGCCACAACTTTAGTGCGAACATGACCGCCGCAATATCCAGATTGTGGGTGGCATAATAATGCTCATGAGGACATAACTGCCTAGACCCATAGGAGACACACCTTGCCGCTGCATCAACACACACCTGAGGCCTTTCCTTAAAGTGTCACAGAACACCACATATGCCACCCCTTCTTATGGAAACCTCAACACTGGGGCAGTAACCAACATCTACTTCAGATAACTGAAGGCCTCCATCCATTGCTCATCCCAACGAAAGCCTGGTCCTTCTTGGTCAAAGCTGTCAAAGGTGCTGCAACTCAGGAGAAGTTGGGCACAAATCTCCAGTAGTAACCTGTCAGCCTGAGAAAACTACGAACCTCCACCACGTTCTTGGGTGCTTCCCAAGAAACTACTTCCTCAACCTTCGATGGGTCCACTTCAATCCATTAATCGGACACCGCGTGCCAAAGGAAGTGCACTTCTCGCGTCTAGAACTTGCACTTCGACAACTTCCTGTAGAGTTGGTGTTGTCGAAGGACCTCCAAAACTGTCCCCAGGTGCTCAGCATGGTCCTCCTCTGATCTTGAGAAGATCTGGATGTCATCAATGAACACGACTACGAACCGATATAGATATTCCCAGAAGACAGAGTTCATAAGCCTCATGTACACACCTAGAGAATTCCTAACACCGAAAGGCATGACTACAAACTCGAAGTTAATATATCTGCACTTGAAGTCCATCATCGAGATGTCTCCCTCCTTTACCCGCAACTGGTGATACCCAAACCACAGGTCGATCCTCGAGAACCATTATTCCCCTTTCAGCTGGTCGAAAAAGATCATCTATACTCTGAAGAGGGTAGGGATTCTTGATCATTACCTGATTCAACCTCTTGTAGTCTATACACAACATGAGGAAACCATCTTCCTATTTTTCGAACAAGATTGGAGCCATCAGAATCGGATGAGCACATGGATGCAAGTCTATCCCAAACACGATATCACGTCGAGGCGGTAGATTCGTCACCTCCTCAGAAAAGACGTCCATGAACTCACTGACGATCCCTAGTATCTCCACCATCTCTACATCCACTGACACCAATGATATCTCAGCTAACAAGGAGAGGAGGGGTCCCTCTCACCTACTACCCTTCTGGCCACTCTACTCGCAGGTGACAGTAACATGTCGGACACACATGTATGAGAACACAACCCTTCCTCGGAAGTAGTCGATGATGGCACACATAGAGAAAAGCCAGTCGATTCCTAGGATGACATCGTATGGATGTATCTATAGTGGTAGTATATCCCTCACTGACTGATGTGTCCCTATAATCAGTTTCCATCCTCTACAAATATATAACAAGTCGGTCTGACCTCCGACTAGTGTGCTCACCTCCAGGGGCACATGAAGTCTCTCGGCATCTAGACACAGAGCACGGGCCAGACTGGGTGTAACAAAGGAGTGCGAAGCTCCGGTATCAGACAAGGTGTAATTAAGTGTACTGAAAAAACCGATCATACATCGAACAACCTCCGGTCCTGCTAGAACTGCTTCCTCCACGACGTGAAACTATCCACAACAAGTTCCTCTGCCCCTCAACTATCGACCACCTCCCCGACCACACCCTGGTCAAGGTCTCTGAGGAGCGCCCCGAGGTCAGACTGTAACATACCAAGTAAGTAATGAATAATAAATATTTTTATATATTCTTATTAATGAATTAAATAGTGTTTTAGAGGCTTAAAATGAAAATAAATCCAATCTTAATCATGGAATATACTAATATTTTTAAAAGATTATTTTACTACCTTTTAATGGAAAACCATTTTTAAATCTATCTTTTGACAATTTTATAAGCTATGTTTGTCAAAATAAACTTATTCTTTATGACTGGGACATCAAAATTTACTTTTTGTGAATTTTTGGTATTTTTCCGATAAAGTTCATTTTTTAATGAATAGTGAAAAATGTTGTATTTTAATTCAAAACCTCTTTTTAATCTAATTTATTTATATGATTAGATTATCATTTTAATTGGTTTTAAAGTGAAATTAGAATATATTTTTACCATTTAATCCAATAGTGGTCATTGGAATCAATTTCACATTGAAATTGGACTTAAACTAGTTTCAATCTTTTGATACTTATTGTTTCATAAAAACACGCTATTTGTCATGACAGCGGGAATTAATTATTAAATTAATTAATGCAACTTATATGTTTTGAATTTTGTAAAATAGAAATCATTTTTGAATTTAGAATATCAAATATAGCTTAGGGTGAAGTTTTGAAATTTTTCTGAAAAACCTCAATTTTTGATGAATAGTGAAACCACTTAGTGGTAGTTAAAGAAACTGATTATTCGTTTAAATAAAACTTTGCCAAATCTGTGTTTTGAATTTCAAAAATCTGACATACATTTTTTTCATTAAGATGTAAAATGTGGTTCAATGAGATTAAAATAATTTTTTGGGGAATAGTAACTTTTATGTTCTTAATCGCGATTAGAGGTAATTAGTGTAGTTTAAGGTAAAAATAATATTTTAATAATATGAGATGAGCTTGAAACATGTTCTACCCTCATTTTATGTGTCATGGCCGACCAAGACAATCCATGGCTCAACTTGGGGACCCCATGGAGCCACTTTGGTTGGGAAATGACATAAATATCTTTTTATTTAATGTTAAAGTAAAAATGACACAAGCATGAGTTATTTTACTAAAATAATTTTTACATGGGGTTATAAAAGCCCGATTTTTGATTATAACTAGTCATTGGTAATCTACAACGATTTCCTACATCATAATATTTTTTATAAAATTTTAATACTTTTAATAAATTAAATTATTTATGACATCATGATGATGCAGCGATTACCTCATTAATAAAGGATTTAAATAAAATGAAACGATAATGAAAAATCTATGACATACACATGTCCAAAACCTATTGTATGGGTGGATTTAGAACCCTTATCACCTTAACCTCGAATTATATCAATGTGGGACCTTTTGAATCCGAAAATCATTTTAAAATAAAGTAACATTTCTTTACATTCCAAGAGTGCCCCTCCTATCCTCTTATAAAAGGCACCCACCTCTACCTCCTTACCCACACTTCCAAAGCCTTTGGCTCGGCCAAACCCTGCGAATTTTGTCTCTCCACTTCCCTATATTACTCCTTGAAGCCTCACATTGGGCATAAGTCTTCCCAAGGAAGCCTTTGAGCAAACCAAAGGGAGTTACCCGATTTTAAGGTAATGTCTTCACTTGAGTCCTTTTGTTTTATTTTGCTTCTCCAACCCCATAAACTCTTTTTATTCATTTCTTTTGTAACAACTCCAGTATCTTAAATAAAATAGGATGTTTTTATAATAAGGATTCTAGCTACACTTACACACAACTACATATAATGGTTAAAAAGCATACTGAATCCGTGGATGGTGAATTTCTGCCTCCCGAAACGATGATTGTTCAACATTATTTTAGCACCTTAAAAGGTGGCCATTAAGATGAAACTATATTTATATATGATATATAATATGTTTATGTTTTAATTAAGCTTATTTATTTTTCATTTTGGGAATTTCTTTATGGTTTCCATTATGGGTAACCATGATATCTTCATTTAAGGAAGTGCGGACTACTGCCCCCTCAAAATAATTTGATTCGTTAATACCATATGTGGGACGTATAAAGGATGAAGTTATGATATTATATATGATATTACACTGGAAATATAATATACCTTTATATAATTATGATTCCATTCTATAAAATACAAAATAGAAATGAAAGTAGCGTTCATGTGTACGTACGGCTTACCGTCTCCATGGACGATGCATTTCATTTCTTACCTCTAAATGATTATGTAATACGATAAATGCATGTATATACTGGATATATATGATATATATGATATATAATTCATGATTATAATTCAGGATATAATGGATACATGAACAACTTGTAATTATAAAGGGTTTATTTTTGACTCAAGTATCAATGATCGTTAAAACGACCGTTATTAACTTAAATAATTACATAGTGTTCATGACATGGCAATAAGTGATATAAAAGGAATAATGAACTTTAAAAAGGTTATTAAACAAGTATAAAATAACTCAAATTTATTATTCAGGAGATTAAAGAACGACCGAGTCAAGTCGGAGCCGAGGTATGAGACTTTGTCTCAATCTGCTTTTAATGAGGCATATTTTGTTTTATACACAACCTTCTTTTATATGGTGTATAAAACCCTTTGACTTTTACGTTTATCCAAAAGGAATATTTTTTTATACGAATCGTTTTACTAAACGAAAAAAGGGAATGTTTTTGTCGTACGTATTCAGCGAAAACGACTTCTCCACTACTGTGACCATTATTTGAGTTTCAACTTCCTCTACAAGCCATACCTTTTTTTAGAGGAAAAATAAATACCATGTTTTACTTTTATTTTTTTTTTGGTATTGAAAATGGTTTTCATAATGTTTTTATATAAAATTTTTTATTGATATCTTGTGATTGAAAGGTGGAAATGTTATGTTTCCTTTATGCATGTCTTATGTGATACGATTATATTGAGGTTCTTGGGAATTATTATAAAGACAGGTGGTTCTGTGATAAACTATGCGCGGGTGAGCCCGATATAGCTCTGCAATGCATTGGGTAACATGAAGGAGTGAAACGTTACGGTTTCTCCAAAAAGATTTAGGGAATATACTGTGATGGGTATTCCCAACGTAACCAAGAGGGTTACTCCCTACGTAAGATTGTTATGAATGCCTCAAGTTACCTTTATGTCTTATGATTTCTATGATTTATTCATGATTTGATGATGTATGTTAATGTTCTAATGTATTATGGGTAAAGTATGATTTCATTCTTATGTATATATGAACTTATGTTTCCTTTCCATATTTTTATAACCCATACTGAGGTTTTTATTCTCGTCCCATGCTTTTTTTGAAACATTTTTCACAGGTCAAGGGGAAGGTACATGATATGATGATAGTGCCAAGGAAGTGTCAATAATGAATCCATGTCTTATTTTAAATATGCTTCCATTGATGGGAAAAATGAATACTATCTTTATATAACCAATTTGTTTATTTGTAGAATGTAATGCATGTTTTATGTTCTAATTCTCTAAATCACTAAACCTGAAAAGATCCTCAATGTGTAATCTTGTAATAACTCAAGATTAAGTAAGGTTTAAGGCTGGGGCCTTATAGTTGGTATCAGAGGTCGGTTTAAATAACTTTAGGAGTTATAATTCTATTAAATGATTATCCAAAAATATATTTTTTTGAAATTATATAGAATTTGAAGATTATCATGTTACTTCATCTAAGACATGTTTGTTTAGAATGGTTTTCCACAGAGGAAACTGGGAAGCAGTGCAAGGAAGGCATATAGAATGAAATAACCTTCCGAATCCGCATCCTGGGATGGTCAAAATTGGAACTGAACAGTTTGTTGCAGTAATGGCATAGTTGACTCAAGAGATAAATGGTGGTGGTATCCATGCACGAGATCAGCCATATCAACCACAGAGGAACATGTCAGTGGTGGAACATTTCATGAGGAAACATCCCCCATCATTCAGAGGATCATCTTACCATGTGTTTGCTGAAGGGTGGATTAAAGCACAGGAGAAGATTTTCAATGTCATGGGGTGTTTAGACAATCAAAAGGATAGTCTTGCTATTTACCATTTGGAGGGTGAAGGAGATTAGTGGTGGTCGATGGTTAAAAATATCAGGGATGCTGATGAGATTGATGCTCTTGACTGGGATGAATTCAAAGGTATGTGCCATGAAAATTATTTTCCTTAGGTTGTTCGACATAGGATGGAAAAACGATTCTTGGAATTGAGGTAAGAGGAAGACTCAGTGGCTACCTATGAATAAATGTTCACTCAATTGGCAATGTATGCTCCAAATTTTATCCGAGACCTTGATAGTAAAATCAATCATTTTTACTCAGGATTAAAGCAAAAAAATCGAAGGGCATTAACTTCTCGTGAGTTTAGAAGTTATGAAAATATTGTTCGATGTGCTAAGAAGGAGGAAATAGAGTTTCCTGATGATCAAGTGTTCTATAACAACCAACAGAAGAAGAGACCTAGGTGGCAGGAGAAAGGGAAGAATTCTTCAAAAAAGTCTGATGGTAAGAAATCTAAGTTTCCAGTTTGTGATAAATGTGGAAAAAGGCATGCTAGGTAATGTCTTCTGAAATCTGGAAAGTGCAACCGATGTGGTAAGATTGGACATAAGGCTCATGATTGCACTGAAAAAAATCATGTTGATGGTAAGTTAAAATTTAATTTACAGTTTGTGAAATGTTTTAAGTTCAATGAGATGGGTCACTATGCAAATGAGTGTCCTACAAAGAGCTCGACTGATGGGAAGCAGTTAGACTACAAGCAGAAAGAGGTGGTGAAATCCTTTGAAACTACTTCAGCAGATGTCAGGCCATCAAATGAAGTTGTATCAGGTACTTTGTTTGTTTCATCAGATTATGCCAGTGTGTAGTTTGATTCGGGGTCTACACATTCTTTCATCTCTGAAACCTTTTCTAGTAAAATGGGAATACCATCTCAAGAAATGACTTCTGAACTTGTGGTAAAAACACCTGGGGGAAATCTTGAGGCAAAAAGAATTTATAATAATCTTCCTATCCTTATCCGTGGAAAGAACCTACTTGCAAACCTTATTGTTTTACCTCTAGTAGAGTTTGATGTTATCCTGGGTATGGATTGGCTCTCTATTTACCATGCTAAGATTGACTGTAGAGCTAAAGAAGTTTCTTTTCAGAATGACTTTTAGTTTGTGTACAAGAATGAACCCTTACTGTTGATAACATATCAAGAGGCTGAGAAACTTGTAAAAGATGGAAATGAATGTTACCTTGCACATATTGTTGAAAATAAGGGAACTGTTCATATTAATGATGTGATAGTGGTAAATGAGTATCCTGATGTTTTTCCTGATAAGTTTCCTGGAATAATACTAGATCGGGAAGTTGAATTTACTTTTGACTTAGTTCCTGATGCTAAGCCAATTTCAAAACCCCCTTATCGAATGGATCAAATTGAACTTTTAGAGTTGAAGGAGAAATTGAAAGATTTATTAGGGAAAGGTTTCATTCGACCTAGCACGTCACCATGGGATGCTCCTGTTTTATTTGTTAAAAAGAAAGATGGTTCTATGAGACTTTTCATTGATTATAGAACCTTGAATAACATCACTGTTAAGAACAAATATCCTTTGTCTCATATCGATGAATTTTTTGATAAGATCAGGGAGCTTAGTATTTTTCAAATATTGACTTGAGATCAGGGTACCATCAGCAGAAGGTAATGGAAGCAGATGTTCCGAAGACTGTGTTTCATACAAGATATGGCCATTATGAATTTGTAGTAATGCCTTTTGGGCTAACCAATGCACCTGCTATATTGATGGACTTAATGAATAGAATTTTCCATGAGTTCTTGGATATTTTTCTGGTGGTTTTCATTGATGATATTTTTGTGTTTTCTAAAAGTAAAGAGGAGTATGAAAGACATTTAAGGGTTATTTTGAAAACCTTAATGGAAAACAAATTGTTTGGGAAATTCATCAAGTGTGAGTTTTGGTTGGAACAAATTTCTTTCCTTGGTCACATTGTTTCTAAATATGGGATAACCATTGATCCTACAAAAACAAAGGTTGTTGAAGAATGGCCAAGACCCAAAAATGTAACAGAGATTCATAGTTTCCTTGGTTTGGCAGGCTATTACCAAAGGTTTGTTATAAATTTTTCACGGTTATCTAGTCCAATGACTAAGCTAACTCGGAAGGGTGTTAAGTTTATCTAGACAAAACAATGTGATGATTGTTTTCAGGAACTAAAAAGAAGATTGGTTAATGCTCCTGTTTTGGCACTACCTTCCAGGAATGGTGAGTTTGTTATATACAGTGATGCTTCATTGAAAGGACTTGGTTGCGTCCTAATGCAGAATGATCAGGTAATTGCTTATACTTCACAACAGTTGAAAACTCATGAGGTAAATTACCCTACACATGATTTGGAATTAGCTGTTGTTGTTTTCACTTTAAAAATTTGGAGGCATCATTTGTATAGAGTAATGTGTGAAATATATACTGATCACAAAAGTTTAAAGTTTATATTCACTCAGAAAGAATTGAACACGAGAGAAAGGAGATGGCTAGAATTAATCAAGGATTATGATTGTACAATTCATTACCATCTATGAAAAGAAAATAATGTGGCTGATTCTTTGAGTCGAAAAAGTAATTCTTTATTAGCAATGTTGCGGTTGGAACGTGATACTTTGGTTAAGGATTTGATGAACTTTGGCATAGATGTTGTTGGTGCATGATTTTCTTTTGTTTTGTTTCAGGTATCAATGAAATCTTCTCTATCAGACAGAATCAAGCAAGCCCAAAACCAAGACAGTGAGTTGCAGAAAAAGGTAGAGCTGGTTCAGAAAGGTAATTTGTCTGAATAAAACATTGATAATGATTCTGTTTTGAGATTTTGGAAGAGATTGTGTGTGCCTTGTGATTCATAGTTTAAGAGAGAGTTATTTTGTGAAGCTCATAGTTCTCCATTTTCAGTTCATCCTGGCAGTACTAAGATGTACAGAGATCTGCGGGGAGTATTACTGGTGGGATGGAATGAAAAGAGATATTGCTGAATTTACTGTGAAGTGTTTGACTTTTCAACAGGTTAATGTAGAGTGGCAGTTACCGAAAGGGATACTACAGCCTTTACCAGTGCCAGAGTGGAAATGGGATAATATACCCATGGAATTTGTTGTGGGATTACCGAAGACATCTCGAGGTAATAATGCAATATGGGTTATTGTTGATCGCTTGACTAAATCTGCTCATTTCCTTGCTATACGAGATACTTTTTCCCTAAATCAACTTTCTCATTTGTATCTTAAAGAGATAGTCAGGTTACATCGAGTTCCTCTCTCCATTGTATCTGACCGTGATCCTAGGTTCACTTCTAACTTTTGGAAAGGACTTCAGAAGTCGTTGAGTACTGAATTAAATTTTAGTACATATTTTCGTCCTCAATCAGATGGGCAGTCAGAACGAACAATTCAGACATTAGAGGATATGCTATGTTCTTTCTCTATGGATTATCAGGGAAGTTGGGACCAACATCTTTCTTTGTTTTAATTTTCATATAATAACAGTTTTCATTCCAGTATACAGATGACACCATTTCAGGCATTATATGGGAAGCGGTGTCGAACTCCAGATTTCTGGGATGAAGTGGGTGAAAGGAAATTGATGGGACCAGATTTGGTAGAAGAGTTGGAAGAAAAAGTTCATCTAATATAGAAACACATGAGAATAGCTCAGAGTAGGCAGAAGAGTTATGCGGATAACCGGAGGATGGATCTATCTTTCGAGGTAGGTGATCATGTTTTTCACAAAGTCTCTCCAATGAAAAGTGTTGTACGATTTGGTAAGAAAGGAAAGATGAGTCCAAGGTTCATTGGACCATATGAAATTCTGGAGAGAGTTGGATCAATTGCATACCGGGTGGCTTTACCTCAGAGTTTATCTGAGGTACACAATGTTTTTCATGTTTCGATGCTGAGAAAGTACATGCCAGATCCATCTCATGTTTTGAGTCCAGAGGTATTTCAGCTAGAAGAGAACCTATCGTATGAGGAACAACCGGTCCAGATTCTTGACCACAGGGAGCAAGTGTTACGGAATAAGGTGATTAATCAGGTAAAGGTTTTGTGGAAAAACCACATGATGGAAGATGCAACATGGGAATCTGAAAATGCAATGAGGGATAAGTACCCCCATTTATTCGATAAGTAAATAAATAGTAGGGACGCAATTTTCTAAAGGGGGGAAGGACGTAACATCCCATATAATTAATGAATAATAGATATTTTTATCTATGCCTATTAATGTATTAGATAGTTTTTTAGAGGCTTAAAATTAAAATAAATCCAATCTTAAGCATGGAATACACTAATATTTTTAAAAGATTGTTTTACTACCTTTTAATGGCAAACCATTTTTAAATCTATCTTTTGAAAATTTTATAAGCTATGTTTGACAAAATAAACTTATTCTTTATGACTAGGACATCAAAATTTACATTGTGTGAATTTTTGGTATTTTTCCGATAAAGTTCATTTTTTAATGAATAGTGAAAAATGTTGTATTTTAATTCAAAAACACTTTTTAATCTAATTTATTTATATGATTAGATTATCTTTTGAATTGGTTTTAAACTGATATAAGAATATATTTTTAACATTTAATCTAATGGTGGTCATTGGAATCAATTTCACTTTGAAATTGGACTTAAACTAGTGTCAATCTTTTGATACTTATTGTTTCAAAAAAATATGCTATTTGTCATGACAACGGGAATTAATTATTAAATTAATTAATTAATCTTATATGTTTTGAATTTTGTAAAATAGACATCATTTTTAATTCAAAATATCAAATATAGCTTAGGGTGAAGTTTTGGAATTTTTGATGAATAGTGAAACCACTAAGTGGTAGTTAAAGAAACTGATTTTTCGTTTAAATGAAACATTGCCACTTCTGTGTTTTGAATTTCAAAAATCCGACATACATGATTGTCATTAAGAGGTAAAATCTGGTTCAATGAGATTAAAATATTTTTTCTGTGAATAGTAACTTTTATGTTCTCAATCGCGATTAGAGGAAATTAGTGTAGTTTAAGGTAAAAATAATGTTTTATTAATATAAGATGAGCTTAAGACATGTCCTACCCTCATTGGATGTGTCGTGGCCGACCAAGACAATCCATGGGTCAACTTGGGGACCCCATGGAGCCACTTTGGTTGGGAAATGACATAAATAACATTTTATTTAATGTTAAAGTAAAAATGACACAAACATGAGTTATTTTACTAAAAACAATTTACACGGGTTTATAAAAGCCAGATGTTTGATTATAAATATTCATTAGAAAGATAAAAATATTTCCTACATCATGGTATTTTTTTATAATTTTTAGACTTTAAATAAATTAAATTATTTATGACATCATGATGATGCACCGATTACCTCATTAATAAAGGATTTAAATAAAATGAAATGATAATTTAAAATCTATGACCTACACATGTCCAAAACCTATTGGATGGGTGTATTTCGATTCCTGATCACCTTACCATCTAATTATATCAATGTGGGACCTTTTGAATCCGAAAATCATTTTAAAATATAGTATCATTTCTTTACATTCCAAGAGTGCCCCTCCTCTCCTCATATAAAAGGCCCCCACCTCTACCTCCTTACCCACACTTCCAAACCCTTTGGCTCGGCCAAACCCTTCCCATTTTGTCTCTCCACTTCTCTATCTTACTCCTTGGAGCCTGAATTTGGGAATAAGTCTTCTCAAGGAATCCTTTGAGCAAACCAAAGAGAGTTACCCGATTTTAAGGTAATGTCTTCACTTGAGTCCTTTTGTTTTATTTTTTTCTCAAACCCCCTAAACACTTTTTATTCATTTCTTTTGTAACAACTCCAGTATCTTCAATATACTAGGATGTTGTTATAATAAGGATTTGAGCTACACATACACACACCTATATCTAATGGTTAAAAAACATACTATTTCCGTGGATGGCGAATTTCTGCCTCCCGAAACGATGATTGTTCAACATTCATTTAACACCTTCAAAGTTGGCCATTAAGATGAAACTATATTTATATATGATATATAATATGTTTATGTTTTCTTTAAGCTTCTGTATTTTTCATTTTTTCATTCCTTTATGGTTTCCATTATGGTTAAACACGATATCTTCATTTAAGGAAGTGCGGACTACCGCCCCCTCAAAGTGATTTGATTCATTAATACCATATGTGGGACGTATAAAGGATCAAGATATGATATTATATATGATATTACACTGGAATTATAATATACCGTTATATAAATATGATTCCATTCTATAAAATATGAAATAGAAATGAAATTAGTGTTCATGCGTACGTACGGCTTGCCTTCTACATGAACGGTACATTTCATTTCTTACCTCTAAATGATTATGTAATATTATAAATTCTTGTATATACTGGATATATATGATATATATGATATATACATCATAATTATAATTCTGGATATAGTGGATACATGAACAAATTGTAATTATAAAGGGTTTATTTTTTACTCAAGTATCAATGATCGTTAAAACGACCGTTATTAACTTAAATAATTAAATAGTGTTCATGACAGACAAAATAAGTGATATAAAAGGAATAATGAACTTTAAAAAGGTTCTTAAACAAATATAAATTAACTCAAGTTTATTATTTAGGAGATTAATGAATGACCGAGTCAAGTCGGACCTGAGGTATGGGACTTCGTCTCAATCTCCTTTCATTGAGGCATATTTTGTTTTATACACAACTTTATTTTATACGGTGTATAAACACTTTTGAATTTTACGTTTCTCCAAAAAGGAATATTTTTTTATATGAAGGGTTTTACTAAATGACAAAAGGGAATGTTTTTGTCGTATGTATGCGGTGATAACGACATCTCCACCGCCGTGACCATTATTTGAGTTTCGGCTTCCTTTACAAGCCATACATTTTTTTTAAAAGAAAAATAAATACCATGTTTTACTTTTCTTTTATTTTGGTATTGAAAATTGTTTTCTTAATGTTTTTATATCAACATTTTTTATTGATATCTTGAGATTGAAAGGTGGAAATTTTATGTTTCTTTATGCATGTTTTATGTGATACAATTATGTTGAGGTTCATGGGCATTATTATGAAGACGGGATGTTCCGTGATAAACTAAGGGAGGGTGAGCCCGATATAGCTCTCCAATGCATTGGGTAACGCAAAGGAGTGAAACGTTAAGGTTTCTCCAAAGAGATTTAGGGAATATACTGTTATGGGTATTCCAAACGTATCCAAGAGGGTTACTCCCTACGTAAGAATGTTATGAATTCCACAAGTTACCTTTATGTATTAGGATTTCTATGATTTATTCATGATTTGATGAGGTATGTTAAAGTTATTATGTTTTATGGGTAAAGTATGATTTCATTCTTATGTATATATGAACTTTTGTTTCCTTTCCATATTTTTATAACCCATACTGAGCTTTTTATGCTCATCCCAAGTTTTTTTTAAATGTTTTTCATAGGTGAAGGGGAAGGTACATGATATGATGATAGTGTCAAGGAAGTGTCAAGAATGAATCCATGTCTTATTTTAAATATGTTTCCATTGATGGGAAAAATGAATACTATCTTTATGTAACCACTTTGTTTATATGTGGAATGTAATGCATGTTTTATTTTTTAATTCTCTAAAACTATAAACCTGAAAAGATCATCAATTTGTAATCTTGTAATAACTCAATATTAAGTATGGTTTAAGGTTGGGGCCTTATACAGACTCCCCATGCAACGTCTTCCCTAGGAGGAGCGGGTGCTCACTACCCCGGATGCTGGTACTGAATGGTCCTAGCTGGAAGCTGCTGCTGAGGCGGGTGCTGGGCCTATCTTCCACTACCATATTGTACTCGGTCTGGGCATTTATTCTAGAGATGTACATGGATCCCACAGATGAAGTACCTCGGTCCTGGGCCCAAAGGGAAAGGGCGAGGACTGGGGGACCGGAACTGGAACTATTGCGACCTTCTCTATACTGGACAAGACCTAGAAGGTCCCGATGCTGGAGGTCTGGTGCTGATGACATTCCCCTTGATGGGCCTAGATGAATCCCCTCTCATGACACACCTCCTAGTGCTTGCATGCTCTCCACCACTTTGGCCTTCTTCTGGACCTCTAATTATGTCTGTAGGGTGATGGGAGTAATAGAGTACTGAAGAGAAGGTGAGAGTGTCGCCTCTAAACGTCGCGCCCGAGACTCCTCATCTAGAAGGAGGTCTGGAGAAAATCGAAGGAGATCCTTGAACTTGATCCCCAACTCCCTTACTTACATAATCCCATGCTGGAGGTATAATAGATCCTGCCTCTTCTCGGCTTTTATTGTAGAAGAGAGTAATTTGACCAGGAACTCCCTCAAAAATCATCCCATGCCACCTCATCCTCTCTCCTCTCCCCCAGGTAGAGTATCCACCACTGACGCAGTGCTACCCGCATCTGGCTGGCAGCCAGAGGAACCCAGTACTCAATCAAAGCCCTGATCAAGTTTAAGGCTATCACCAGCTCCTCTAGTCACCCCTCTTTCTTCATATTAGAGGTTGTACCCTCATACTTCTCGAGGGTCTGTCGCTGGAAGGCACGAAGCGTCTTTTGCCTCTAGTCATCCTCCTCCTCTCAATCAACCCTCTGCTGATCGACCAAGTCATCATCCTGGGACTCTATCGCCTGTACAAGTCAGGTTTGTCTCCCGAATGCCATAGCAACAAGGTAAACAATAAATGCCTAAGCCCAATTAGTGCCGAATATTGTTCTTAAAATTTATTAAACTTCTTATTTATTTCAATTTCACAAAACTCCCCAAAAACACGAGAACACAAGTCATTATGATGCATGTACCTTTCATAGGGTCTCTACCCTGCAATCAGCATGGCATCACTTGGTCATTCGGTAGGTCCAGAGTCCTTGCATCGGATCACAGGGGGCCCTAAAATCCCTTGTCCTAGCCGGTCTTCCCTGAACTAATTCATGCACCAAGTTCACCCGAAACTATTTCCATACAATCCCATGCAATCTTCACTATGCCTAACTCCATACTCCATCTAATCTCTCAACCACCTCTGATACCATTCTTTCACGAACTGCCTTCACCAAAAAGAGGTAAGGGTTAGAAGATTTCCAGGCCCTTCATTCTTTAAGTTAAATGATCGATAATGTCCCCCGAAACCTTCCTTCAATAGGTACCAGAGTGTTGACCATCACCGAGGGTATAAAATCACACATTAAATGGAAGTAATTACCCTTTATCTTTTAATAGGGTAGGGAGATAAGATAGTAAATCCCACAACACCAAAATTGAATGTGCAAGTAGGCTGAAAGTAAACCATTCTGATATGCATGTTCAACAGTAAATAATACAACCCTCAAAACCCCCATAGGTAAAGTACCAATAAAAGGAAAAGGAAAAAAAAATTCCCCATGGTCCAAGCTAGTATGGTCCCACACGATCCATGATGTCCTCTTGGAAACCTGAAAACAGTTTTATATACATAGTGGAAGCCTACAAGTACACTCAATAGGGAAAACCAAAGACTATAGTGCACAAGTGGAGAGACATTCTAATGCCTTGTAAGAAAAGAATAACCAAAACACCTTGCAAGGGAAACTATCCACCCAAGCCTCACTAAGGCACACTACCCAAATAATGCAAGGAAAGTAATATATAGTAATATAACATCGATGTTTGGGTACCCCGCACCACTTTCCCACTGGTTATTAATGACATCATACGCATCGAACAAATCCCGCCATTCTAACCGCAGTCCTCCTACCAAACCCCGCCCACACACACCTGGGACATAACCTTTATACCGCCCACAGACACCTGGGCCACAGCCACAATGTGTAACCACACCCAGAAACACTTGGGTCAGAAAAACTACTTCCCCACCCGAAGACACGTGAGCCATATCCCGAAGACACATGGGAAACAATCGGCCCAAAAACACCCGAGCCAACGACCACAACTACCCTGACCGAAGATTCATGGGCTAATAATGGACATCAGGCCATCACAACCTGCCCAAAGTGTCTTGTGCTTTTCCGGAAAAGGAGCAGAAAATGAGCTTATAACCATCCACTCATAAGAGTGTTGGGAAAAACACCATCCCCCATAAGATGAGGTGTTCGACACTAAGTGCTCAACTTGGGTGGGGCGCGAATAAGATACATAATAGCTACAGATATATGTTTAGGTAACAAACACTAATCCCAACCTAGGGGTTCCAAAAACTAAGCACAAACACCCTTGTTACTAATTATTCACAAATGATGTCACGACACTCGCGACCAAGTTACAACTCATTCCCAAACTAAATTTCCATTCTAAATTTCTTGTTTTCATGTTCAAGTGATCCCATTAGGGTGAATTCTGCACTACCTAGCAACTAACAGCATAAGCACAAACTAAGGAAAAATGTATATCCAACAAAAATTTAAGCATTCACACCCGGTTCTCTTGCAATGTCAGAACAACAAAGGGATAAGTGAGACCCCTCGAAGTACTGGAACCAAAGAATAACCCAAGACACAGCCCCATTTCCCCAAAATCCAGGAGCCAATGGTCTCTCAACAATAGAGGATTACACCCCATTTCGTTATATAAGAAGAGTGACCACACAGCCTCAAAATCACAACCAGTGAAAGTATAACAACAGGGGATCCCATCCCCACCCATATCACCCCAGCAATCTCAGACCCTATCCAGGAAAACCATATGGTCACCCGCAATCGTCCCATGAAGGAAAGACAACCAAACCACTACCACCAACACAAGGAATACCCATGCATGTATTTTCAGATTTAAATGATTTAACACACTCCATGGTTTTAATTCCACTGTACTTAACCGGGGTTATCTAGAAAAGGATTGATCATGGTGCCTTCAATTTATTTAACCGAGTATACGTAATTAGAGAATTCTATGTTACAGTTATTTGAACATCATGGAGCACCGAGGTTCATTAGTTCACAGAGAAGGACCACCAACATCCATGATTTACAGTAAGCATTGTCTCGTACAATTTAAAACACATAACATCATACAGAGTACAACAGAATATCGATCACACCCCCTTTCAGTCTTTAATGGTATATTCATTATCTTCGTTAAGTTCGGTTTCATAAATTTCAACAGAGTAAAATGAATGCCCACCCTGCATGATACACAGAAAGGAGAGACGATGGAAAAAATCCATACCAGATTGATCAAAGATCAAATTTTTTCTCCGCACTCCATGAACAGGGGATGCACGGCTTGCATGGAAGGGAATCTGTGGACTCCAAGACATGCATAAGGCTCCAGTAGAGGCCCACCACCAGCCATGGGAAGAACGACTCCAAGAACTCCAGGAAAAATAAAGAAATCCAACTAAGAAGAAAAGGAGAACTCTAACGGGAGATATAAAGAGGAGATTGGGATATGGAATTTTGAACGCCTGAAATAATGGATCACGGTTTCCTATGTGTTTTGGGCGGTTACGCATGATAATACTAAGTTTTTATTCAATATCCCCCATCGGGGATGTTTCTCTTTATTTTTAGGAGTCAATTCTAAGCATTCAATGACTTTGTATTAAGAGTAATTTATGTCAAATGATACGTTACGGGAGCGGAAAGGTTGGTACTAGAAAAAAAGAATGAAAGCCTCGGTGAGGGGAAACGCTGCCACCATGACCAGTGCCATCGTCATGGTGCCACCGTCATGGTGGAGCCATGTTTTTGGTAAAGTAATGGCCAGGGGGGTCTGGGACATTATAATATAGGTATGTGATGTTTTTATTTATAAGTCATAAAAATTTTATTTATACATGAAAAGGTGAGGTTATTGTGTTAAGGTCAACATTTCTATTTTAAATGGCAATATTTTTATTCCAACTCACTCATTACTATTCATAAATAATAAAACATATAAAAAAATAATAAAAAACAAAAAAATATAAATTTTTCTATTAAGGTTTCAAAAATAATTTTTGTTTTTTAAAATATTATTTATAAAATTGTAAAATTAATATTTAAATCAATTTCCCCATTAAAATCTGGTTAAACTGTGTATAGAAAAATGTATCCTTTTTATGGGTGAAATTTTATTTTTTCTTATCTTTTATCTATAAAACTATTTTAGGATTATTATAAAATTATTTTTTTTGAATATATAATATATAAATTTCATTAATATTTTTCACTAAAAGTGTTTAAAAAAATCATTATGGTCATAAACATTTTTTTCTAGAAAATATATCCTTCATGTTAAATTTTATTTCATTTTTACTTAATTATTAACCACTTAATTAATATTATAAACGTGTGAAATAGATATTAAAATTATTTAGATAATCTCATACATTCCCATCATTCAGAACATCTAAGAGAAAGTTATTATAAATAAATATTAAAATTCAATCATTTGTTAAGATCGAATGTTATTGATGAAGTTAAATTTAAAAACATGCATACCATCAAATCATGGGATGATAAATTTAAAATGAATAGTTATATTATATGTAATATTATAATTAATTTTATGTAATTTGATTTATCATAATAATTGATAGAATAGTATCTATGAAACTCGAAAACATTTTATTATATGAACTAGTGAAACCCAGAAATTACATACTAAATATTATACCATATTATAACAATATTTATTATATATTATTATAATCCATTTAGAAACCACAATGTTTAAGATTGTTTGGAATCAGGGATGTATATAAAAATGAAACATAAAATAACAATATTATATCATACTCATTTATTATAAACTACAATCTTTATTATGATTATAATAAATTAAACCCTTCTTATGTCCTCACGATAATTTATCAAAAGTAACATGTTTATAAGATTATAAATAAGATAATGTAATAGAGATATGAATGATATTATAAAAATAACATCACCATAATGAAATTTACTCAATAGAATAACATTTGAATATATACCCAACTGTTGATATATCATAATCATTGGTCACAAAGTAAATCATGATATCTCATAATTCCTGAATCATAATGGAATCAAGGAATATTTTTAGTGACATAAATACATTTTAATGTGATCATTTCATAAAAGTGAAAAATAATTTGTAAAATTAACATAATCATAGAGAACATATTTCAATGTTATCCACTATGAAATTTTCACATGTTAGGAATGAGGTAACAATTCATGTACCCTCTTGAAGAATACGATTGTATCCTCTGTATAAATAATTAGTTTTCATAAAACCCATGTATACCATTTGAGATCATAGAAAATTTATTTTCATATAGTACTTTGGATGTATATAACAAACCAACCTTTCATAATCAAAATTTATACATATGTAATCGACACAGTCAATATAATGATTAATCATTTCTTCATATCATATCGCATGGAATATATAATAAAATTATTCAATATTCATTCATCATAAAAAATAATCTTCTAGAAAATAATATCCATGATGAAAAATATGTAATATCAAAACAATTAATTACTGGCTAATAATTTATATCAAATATGACTATAATATTTCGCTGATAAAAACACCAATTTTATTTTAAAATTTGTTATTATAAAAAAATAAATTTCTCAAATATCAAAGAAAAAAATTAATATAAAGGAAGGAAAAAATACTAAACTATTATATAAATAAATGAGTTGTCATATTTGTGGTAAAATGTATACTTTCTGGGTATTCCCAATCTATGATCCAATTAAAACAATTTCTAAAAAGTGTAACATTCATAAATTTGAATGGTTATTCCCCTATAATATTTTAATATTATTTTATTCATCTGTGACTTAAAATTATTCAAAAAATTATTAATGATAAATAAAATATCCATATCATTCCATATAAAATAACTAAAATAATTTAAATATTCCACATCTAATAGAATATCAGAATTTGATTTTGGAAAATAATTTTTTTTGGAATTTTATTTCATGTAGTGTGTGGAAAAAAATGGGAAATTGTTAAATGATATAATAAATAATAGTATGATGAAAAATATAGTTTTTAACTGATTTTTTTATAATATTTCTTCCTTATGACATTAGGTTTTTTAAAGTCATGTAAATGTGATATTTTAACATAAAAAACCCTTTATAAAATTTTACATTATTTATAGGCAGTCATATTATATAAGAGATTTAAATTTAATCTAATTTTATGTTATTTTAATTTTTATAATTATAATAAAATTAATTATTTACATATATTTTGTTATAACCTATTAATTATCATTTATTTTTTAGAATCAATGTTCTAGTGATAAATCTTTTATTATTTGTTTTTGTATTGATTCAACTATTAGGGTATATTCATCACGATCATGGTTCCATCATATTTAGATGATAATAATTAATAAAAATAATATTTATAAATAATATTACAAATTTCATTCATTTATAATTTAATGAATTAAAAAATAAATTATACCATTATTAGTGATGGTAGTTTGTATGTACGTAGAAATCATGTACTCATTTTGCAATGAAAAAAAGGATTAAGAAATAAGTAATATTTTCTAAATTTCTTATAATGATAAAATCATAAATATCATATCTACATATTAAATCCAATATTATTTCCATCAATATTATCCTGTGACAGAAAATGAATCACATCATTATGTGGAGCCGACAATCTACATATTTGCATCACTAATAAAACCATTGGTTTTTTATAGAAAAGGGACACAAATAGGTTTTCCCACAATCATAATTAAATCATATTACATTTTTTATACTAGAGTATTCATGTCATTATGGATATAATAATATTAAATAATACGAATGAAAAAATTAAATCTCTTATTTATGATATATATATAATTTAAGAATCCATATTTACCTTACACTTTCTGCCTCGATTGATTAGTCTTTAGAGAAGAACATGAAAACTATGATGAAAAATGATATATTTGAAGAATTTTCTATGGAATGGGTTTTTTAAGTTTTATTTAAGAACATGACAATGTGGGGTGTAAGATCCCAATTCAAAGATGATGTTGGGTTCATTTATTTTAATTTTTTTTGTTTCGTCTTTATGGGAACTCTAAAAAACTATGCAAGGTCAATGAAACCATAAACCTAATTGAATCGTCATATGATTATGTGAATCAATAAAATAGATAATGTATTCAATGTAAAAAAACTATACATATAACTAGAGTACTATATGGGTGAAAAATATAAAACCATATCAAAAACATTAATCCAAACCATCAAATCCTAAAATAATGATTAATGAAATTCAAAATAATATCAATGTGGCATATAGTTTCCTCCAAAAAAATATGATTAAAAGGACACGACTAATTGAGAACCTATAATTATTCAAAATTCCCTCCAATTTACTTGTATCTTGAAATAAATCATCTAAATATGCCAACTATAAAATAAATTGTCTCAACACAAATCCGAGACGGTTAACACCATAGTGATAATAAAATTTATTATATCATGAATTCAATAGATTTAGATTTTAAAAGAATATATAGTTTTAAAATGAATTTTAATAATCCCCAAATCAATTTTAAAGTATTAATTTTTTTTTGTTTTCATAATTTTTTTACATTTTATCAAAATAAGAAATATTATATTTCAAATTGATAAAATAGGGAATAATAACTATGAATAAAGTGGAATGAACGTAAGTATATATTCCTAACCTAACCTCTCATGGGAATCTATTTGGCACAACCTCCTGATAAATACAGTGTTAAACAATCCATGATATAATAAATAATGAGATAAATAACCTTAATTGAAAAAGAACCCCATATTGTTCTCTAGACAATGGGAAAATATTTAGTAGATATTAAATTAACTAAACTATAATATCATTGGATTCAATGAATATTCTGTCCTTCAATAGTTCGTCAATATCACAATGGTTACCTCATTCCTGTTCCAAACACACTATATCTACCCTTGAATTTTTTACAATTATCTAATGGTTCCAAATGATCCAATGGTAATAATATAATTCAATCACATGGCCACAATTTTATATAAAATCATCAAATCTATAACAATTGACTTCAATGTCAGAAAATCAATTATAAAACCAATCAAACCAAGTTTTAATGATAAACTAATAAAAAAAGAATTCATTTAAAATAAATCATTTGAATCAACAGACCACATAAAATAAATGAAATTCCCAAGGTAATTTATCTTGAATGATATGAAATTCCTTATATATACACATTTCTTCAAAATGAATACCCAAAAACTATGTAAACATATATTCAGTCAAAAATAGTTATAATAAAAAATTTGCAGCATCCTTCGACATACAGTTAAAAATATGAAAATATTAATTATATATAATAGAAAATATGAGCCCATGAATTTGAAAAATAAATTCAGAAAACTAAATTCCCACAACCAGATTAATGTGGATGGAGAATGAAAAACTAAATGGGGAGGTGCATCGAAATAACCACTATGATTTATTACTTAATATTGTGATACAGAATGGAGGGAGATCTCATAAATAATATACGGTGATCTACTAGTTGAGAGACATTTTAAAGAATGTAGATTGACAATAAAATAACTCATAAAGAACCCCCCAAAAAATCTCATGAGAAATAAAGGGCCTTTAATCCCATTTAACATCATGCAATCCACATAGGGTGAATACACTGAATATTTTGTAACATTCTTATTAAAACTCATATATTAGACCATTACATATTTTGAAAATATTATGCATCGTGTAAATGATTCACGACATATATAAATTTATTACATCAGTCAGGAGAAGAATACATAACCTATAATACCCTTACATGATGTTAAATTTCACACAGACTAATTTAGGTACATGTTGAAGCTGAAAAGAATGAACATACAAGAGACATTCTCCAACAATGGAGAGAAACTCTTAATGAAATTAACACATTTATACCCAAACACCATTAACTGAAACAATAATCATCCTTGAAAATTATGTCATATTTTTTAGAAATGTATTTATATCCTCTATAATCCTACAAACACACACTATCATTTATGATAAACCATGCTGAAACACGGGAGTACATGAAAAAGTATAATTATTTTTACAATCTACCACTCATAAAAACCACCCACTCCTAGAAATCACATGAATTCATATATTTTAAAATGGTATTGACATATATTTCTCATAACCATTTCCATATCCCACATCCCATGGTTAACCCATATTCAATTCCCTATCACAACAACCATATAAATAAATTTACCGTGTAATTCCATCGCTTAGTAATCATAAATATGAACAGGATTCTAAACTAACGTGCTTCCTGTATCATCATAAAAATTATAACATGAAATTAAATTAAGAGGATCTAGTATATAAATGTTCATTTAGGAATAATGAACCACATTATAGATAGATGTAAAAATTTATGTTAATTCTAATAATCATGACTCCATTAGATGTCATCTATAAATATAATTGTTCCCCACAATCCTTGGAACCATCAAACCATGAATTCCAAACATAAAATGTCCTAAGAGACATAAAACTCTAGGAAAAACTAGTTCACTGACCTCAAAACGTAGTGACTAATGGTGAGGTTATGAATAATATTCATAACATCATTTTTATATATAAATAACATATAGATTAATTGTACCATTTCTTTTTCCGCATTAACACGAATTGGTTCGAACATCCACCATTCTCTGAAATCTATATTTACCATGATATATCTACATGATTTCTCATATAGAAAAACAATGGGATCTATCCTAATCAATTCTTGGTTACTGTTTTAATATGAAAACTTGACATGAGGAAAATACTTTTCCCAGGATCCTTTAAAATAAAAAATTCAATATTAAATTTTATCATTAAGAACCATGATTGTTCAATATATCTATCCTTCAATATTAAAATGATATGTCCTAGTCAATGTAATATAGAAACCCATAAAATCCTCCAAACCATTATAGAACATGTATTTTATCATTGGTTATCAATTAAATATTACGAAAGTGACACCCTTAAAGTGTAACACAATACCATGTTTATAAATGTCCCCATATAGTTCAACCTTATATGTCATTTGTATATGGAGGGAATGTAAATATATCCTGATTCTATTAATGATCACCAATACTTCATTGTTCTCAATAGCAGTTCGTGAAAAAAATGAAGTCAAAATCCATGTATATATCTACCAACTTCCATAACAGGATGAGTAAGGGATTCAAAAAACCCATTTCGATTTGGTTTTTTGTGTTAAATATCAGAAAACTAAGACAATAAGATTCATCATCTATAATCTAATGTGTCATACCGTTACACCAAGGTTATTGTATAAATTTTTGACATATCCAAGTATCATCATAGTTCACATTCCAACAAGAGTACTATCCATGGTCTATGAACTCTTACCTTAAGAATAACTAAATGACAACCATAAAATTGAAGAAAATAACTCTACCCAGAGAACAAAATCTCATATCTGGGGTATCACCTCCATAATGTATTTTACTAAATAATTTGACACTCGGTGTCCATAACATGATTGATCTTTACTAGCTCATCTAAATATGTGTCATCTCACATTGAATCCATGATAATGTGTCCACCACTCTCCTACTCTCTTGTCTTTATATCATGAAACTAAATTATGAGATACCACTCCACAACAAATTATCTCATGTTTAGTGTAATTAATTTTCTTTTAAATTCATAATAAATCACACTTCATTTCACAGGATTTTATAAAATATCAAAATAATAAGTCTGATTATAAACTACATAGATTACAACTATTTCCTAGATCCATCTGAGGAAAAATATTTTTCAGGATATTAAGTTTATAATATACTATATACTGATCACCAAAGAGATAAAGACAACAAAATTTTAAGATATTTTTAATCGCTTCAATATTCATATCATGGTTTTTGCAGTTCTTTTAATTACCGAATAAATTTAACCAGACATCACACACAACCTGATTACTCTACATCTATAAAGAAACTGTACTTAAACTAAAAGTTTCATAGAAAGAATCATAACCTTAAACCAATTATCGATGAAACAAAACCAATGATAATGCCTACTTTATCCTCAAATACACAATATATCAGTGAAAATAATAATTCTATTCTTTTTTTTACACCAAATGTGTTAATATAGTTATAGAAGATGCAATCATAGAGAATTCATAAAAAACATATATATTAACCAGCCACAAAAAAAGAAACATATACCACTATAACATTTCAATGATTCTCCAAGGATATAACAAATTTTTAATTTTCCAGATCCATTAAGACACCGATCAATGATATCATATTCCATAAAAATCCCACATCCCAGATTCAGAACACACATTTTTAGACCTTACGATATAGACGATGTTCTATGAAGGTTCATAAAATGATATCCAAATGGCCTTTATTCTCATCCTCTAACATTGAGTACAAAAAATATTATCATAAACAATCCTATGAACTGAATGATGATTAATTTCATTATAGACATAAACACCATGGGAGAATTGGTATGATTTAATGGAATTAATAGAAAATGAAAATTCCCATTATAGTTATAGAATATAATTTGTGTTATATACTTTATTTAGATAGTCAAATGTAAGTACATTGACTATAGATCAACCAATATAATCCAACATTCCCCTGTTTTTTATTCATTGATATCATCAATCGTAGAAAAGGTTTGTTTTATCCTAATGAACACATTATTTATATTCATATAGTTAATATAATATCTATGCTTTTTATCACACTTTTTAGAAAAGGGGAAATTTTTCCCATGTAGACATGCTATAAAATATAAATCCTTAACCGGTAGGTCATCAGTATCGACCATATGTTGAACCGACATAGAAAGTTCCATTTGATTAGAAAGAATTTAAATAGGAATCATATCAAGGATTTGGAAACTACTGAACTCAATCTCTATCTAGTGAGTTAAAAAAATAAGAAGGCCCTTATGGAACACACAGACCACTACAGGAAGTTTTCCACCCAATTAAAGGTCATCTACATCAAGAAAAAACTTTTATGACTAATACGTAATTACCATATAATTTATAATAAATAGCCCTTCACTTCCCCAGCTAGTGTCCCACTCACTACTAGTAATATTTGTGGTGGCATTAGTACATAATGATTATTTCATATGGATATAAAATTTTATCTGGGACATAACAGTAAATATCAAATTAGGTATAATAATGAAATTGTTGTTGTTGATATAAAGCACCATGATATCCAATTCTTCCTAAATGGTTGATATCATCACCCAACATGCAAGACACATGATAACATGTTGATACAAATTATGAAAATTCATGGAAATATCCATCATGTACCGAAAATGATTAGAAAAAAATACAAAATATTTGTATAAAATTGACGTAAGAATGAGTATAACATATATTAAATACATATTTGACCATAAAAGATTAAGGAAACACCATTTATATAATATAATTTTTTATCTTCCTCATATTCATATATATAGAACCATAAATAAATCAATTCTCATAAACTTAAACATTCTCCATAGTTGGATGATTTTACCTAATACCCTTAGAATAATAAATATTATCATACAGACCGCTCTTGAATGTGGATCATGGGTTACTAAAATGGGAAATAATTTCGTATAAATTTATCAAATGTAATGATAATCCAAAATAATTAGAATTCATAAGACCCTCCAAATAGTTAGGCCATTTATGAATAGATTAAAATCATCGGTAGAAAACAATATCAATTTTTTGGCTAGAGCCCCCAAGACTGTCTATGAAGATAACTAAAAACCATTAAATTTAAATTTATAGTCAGAGTATAAAACCTTCAAAAAATATACTCCAACTTAAGATCCTCCAAAACACGACATCGCGTATTAATCTTGCTCAGTAAATAATTATTTCTCAATAACCTTCATTATGATCAGAAGTATCCTAAGAATTAAAAGTGACATAATATTAGGACATAGTCATAAATCATTCCTATAATCCTTTTTATTATCATTTGTTAAAATATATGTTTCCAAATCAACACAATTATAATAACTAGTAGAATTTACAAGAAATGTATTCCCTCCCTGACCCAGAGTCTAAAACTCCTTGTTTCATGTCACATATAACATATTTGGGTAAAACTACTAGGAAAAAATTTTAAAAATAAATAACAGGTATGGTTCTCATACAACATAGAATTCACAATAGAGTAACCCAATCCCCTTCCCAACCCGTGATCATGTATGTGAAAAAAGCACCATCTAGTCTTTAGGAATCATTAATAAATAAACAATCCCCTCAATCTAAACATTCCACTACTAAAATTCATGAATTACATTTTAATAATAGAATATGGGTGGAATCATCTCATTCTATAGATATTTGTGATCCACCAAACTGCATTGGTTCCTTAGACCATTATATCATAGATTTAAAATTGTGTCGAATAAAACTTTTTCTAAAGAAGGGACCATTGGAGGATTATCCTATTGAACTTATCTCACTACTTCCTATAAAAACTTTGGAATATAAATTCTCAATGTTGTTGTCTAGTAAAATCACAAAAATTATTAGTTATATCATGAGAATGTTCTAAAATATTTGGATGAATTAAAAAATTAATTTATATTATTTAAATTGATATTAATTTAAATAAATTAATCATTATTATTTTTGAATGATATTTCCAAAAGTAATAGGTAAAATTAAATTAAAATCTCATATAGTTCATCCAAATTACCCCAAACCCCATGTAGAAATCCTCTTATACTTATATGATTATCCATGGTAACTCGTGATTGGATATGGATGAGAGATAGTCATTCTCCTTTCCCACACATACTATGTGGATTAATAAAATCATGAATAATGTATACCTATGGAACATAGGAAGTCCCATAAGATGTTAACAGATAAAAAAATGATTCCCCCAATGATAACACATTTTAATAGAAAAACCAAGTCCGGCCAAAGAATCCACCTGATTTAGATGTCAAATGGTGTGGGGAAGTAATATAATTTAAATATTATTTAATACAATGATACAATACATCCATTGAAATTACTATGTGGAAGAAAAAAATTAAAACATATCTGTATATTCCAATCCACTCTATATAGGATAGAATATATGAATAAACAAATCCAATAAGTCTCTATGTGACTAATATTTACCCGTAAAAAACCCAAAACATTGTCCATGACAAAAATAAAATATGAAATTATACATGATACCCTTCCCTATACATTTTCAATAAATTAAAATATCGAAAAAACAAGGTAGAATGTAAGGCTAGATCATATATCACAAAAATATACAACATCAATTTTAATACAATGTCTAATATTAAGAGTTCAAAACTTCTAGTTTAAATTTTTTTTACAATTCATTTCAATAAAACCCAAATCAATCATTAAATAAATTTCCATTTTGATTTCATAAAATATATTTATATTTATAAAAATGGAAATATGATATGTAGAAGTTAAAACAACTAAAATCATTATCAGGAATCAATGGGAATTCTTTTAAAAATATATTCATGAAATAACCTATCATGCGATGATATGTCATAAAACTACATAAAATTGAATATGAGTAAAAAAATAAATGATATAAAAAATGATGCAATAAATAATCATACCAAAAAATGACCTTGTAATGGACCATTTACTGTGAGAAAATATGTATTTTTAATTCGTTGTCCGATCATGCATAATGATGGATATAACCAGTACACAGTCTTTCCAAATAACAATGATATCACAAATGGGACCTCCTAGTGGCCCCACAGACACAAATATTAACCATGTATATTTCCCAACATACAGAAGATCCCCAATGCACCAATTTTCAAAATCATTTTAAAACAATTCTCAAAATATTATCAAACATTTTCAATTGAAATGTAATCTACATTGGTTATTTAAAACCCATTTTAAATCAAGGAAATCTATTATCATATAAAAAGACCTCTAATTTTTAACCATTCATTTAAATTAATAGAACCGATATAAAATTTCAAATATAATAAATACCAAATTTAATTTGTCATGAAAAATATGTAATTAATTACATTAAGAAATTTTATAAATCCAAATACCTCAAAATACTATTATAAAATGACTATATACCCATAGTTTTGGAAACAATGTGCATATTCGTCACCCATATTTCAATGGTTATTGAAAATCCATTGGAATATGGTTTATATTAGAATATATAATTCCTGTTTTGTTAACTTGTGCGTATTATTTAAAAATTCCAACCAATACCCCCTGTTTTAAAAAAAAATTGTATAGGGATTGGTTCAATAATATACCTACAGTAAAAAAACGTGTTTATTGGACAATCCTATACACATAGATTTTCATAAATATTTTTTATAATTATTTAGTATAATATATAGGCCCATGGGTCTCAAAAAACAATTTTTATATGTCATGATTATAGCCATGGTTTTGGTAAACCATGGCTATTACTTTCTCGTATATGTGTGGGAAAAAAATCCCAACTAGAGAAAAAAAATCAATGGGAAAATTTATTTCCACAGTTCTCCAACAATAGCCACACTTTAGGAAGATATATATTTTTAAATATATATTTGTATACATGTAAGAAAATTTTGTGAAGCGGTGATCTTTATGGATTGTATACAAGAGTTCTATTGATAAAAAATCATGTCATTATGTTTTTTAAACACTGTACGCATGGTTTCATACCTTTGTGTATAAGGTTATTACCACTATGGAATACAAAAATTCCATTGGATAACAACAATGGGTAAAAAATTATTAAAACATATATATAAATTAGATTTATACCAATGTATTATGATCCATAGGTTCTTTGAATAGTTGTTATAACCTCTATCCATAGTTCCAAACTTTTGTTATGTGGTCATTTTCTCATTGTGAAATGGTATAAACCTAGCTCTCTTCAACAATGGTTATTGGAATCCTATATATCTTCTCTCAAAGGAAAAGGAACATCTTGAAACTATAAAGGATATATAAAAAACAATAAACAATCATGAATTTAAAACATGACCATTTCCAACATAACAGCCATTCTGAATGGTAAAATGAACCACATGGAACACATAACAAGAGAAGTTAACAAGAACATACCTGATGATTCTTCTTTGAATAGATACATCTGAAAGGGATCAAAATCTCCAAAGTAACCTAATGTGTTCTCGATGTTGAAATAAGGATGCTACACAAACGAAAGGAAAGAAAATATCACGCTTGAAATCCTAAAAACATCATATCCTAAGAATTTCATAGATTGTAATTCCATTACACTTCATGTAATCCATAAATACTGAATACATAGATAAATGGGTTGTGTTTTTATTAAATACATGGTTTTTGAACATGTCATGTAATGAACCATCTACACATTGTTTAAATAATACAGTAACTATATTAGTTAATGACATCTGTCTCGTGACATATACTTGTAGAGTAACAAAAATACACCATATGAAATAGCCCAACATACAGTAGGAAATGTATATTTAGAAATATAAACACCAGGTAACTCGTAATGTAATTTCAAACATGTGAATATCTCTTCTAATCCTTCAAAAAATATATAAATAGACTCTACTAGATCATATAAAAAATACTACCTAAATCAATTGTTATTTTACCCAGCAATGGATCTCAATTATATTTATTCCCACAAACTCTCAAAAATGGATGATAAATAAAACACATACATAGGAGTTAATTACAGTGTAACAAAATATTTTATTTATTAATAACGAGGTCATATAGGTGTCTTAAAAATTTATTGTTATCAATGTAAAAAAATAGTTTTTCTTTGAATTTGGGATATGATAATAAATGTTTTATAGTTATTAGAAACTCTGAATACCTGACATGTGGCCCTAAATATATTTGAACATTTAATTTAACAATATGAGGTAGGGATCATATATAAGAAAACCCTAAAAGAAATTTCAGAGTATAATCACGTGTTTTTTCAATCCATGGAACTAAACCGTACACATAGTTTCTTTTTGGTATCTATATTCACTTGGGGTGTGAATGGGTTTTCTATCTGTGCACTAATACCATATGAGACTTTTGTGCTTCGATAACATACAACGCATGCCTTGATAATAATCTATCTAACCATGCTTCCAAACTCTGAATCCATTTTAAAAGTGTGATTTTATTATTTTACACTTATTTCTATTAACACTCATTATATTCAGTTATTATCCAATTTCATTATCAATAGAACCATTTTGATCTAAAATCCTAATATTGTTTCGGTTTTGAGCTATCTACCTGATCCAATTTTAGATTCAACCAATGTTATCCACATTAGTTAACTACGAGTACATCTAGTATCTATTACTTAAATATCATAGTATCTATGTACATTGTTTGTCATATATTCAACCCATAAAAAATATCCTTTTTTACATTTTATTTTTTTGTTTCATAGTTTTCTATCATTGAAGGAAGAGGAGGGGGATCATAATGGATCTTGAATTTATTAAATGTGTAATATATGTGTATATTAATTTCCCATTAATTATTTTATTTCTATAATGTTCCTCATTCTTTACATTATAATAATTGAATAAAAATTATCTCGTTATATATCAAATGGATTGTCTTGTGATAGGGGTAATCTAAAAGACCCTTTACATTATCATAAGTCATTTACCTCAAAACATTTATAAATTAAAATGTTACCAATCATCCATATTTGTGAGCTTGAATGAAATTTATTAATTAAATGAGTAATAGGTTTGATTGATATATTAAATTCCATGAATAAAATATGAATGGAAATTCCATGTCAAAATATCCTTATGATATTCTGAAATATTGTAATATCTAAATTGTATTATGAAAAATATTAACTAAAATAAATAATTAAAATGGATTACATTATTATACTAAATAAATTACAGGATTATATTAATATAAGATTAAATTATTTCTTTGATAGTGATGAAGGATGTATTCTACAGGACGATTAATTTTTCCATGATATAGGATATTGGACATGATGTTCCACATAATTTATAAGTGATTATTAGACTTGATGCACCACACACCATTGATATATGATTTGGGACACGATGCTTCAAATAATTGATTGATATTTTCTATTAATAATGTTCTATATTCCAAATATGAAATTATGTTCGGATTCCACTTATATAACACAATTTTAAAACCTTGTGATATTTCTAAAGACATGCTTGGTCATGTGTCTCATGTACTCAATTGTACTTGGATATGTTTATTTGTTAGCATATTTGACATATCCTGTTTAGAGACTATCTTATATATGCTAGAGGAGTTGTGGTCGACCATCGATCTACTGAGAAGCCTCATCATGATATGAATTTTGATTATTATTCTTCAATTCCTTTTTTATTCATCAAATTTGATCATAATATATTCTATAGCTTGATATAATTATATATTGTTGTTGTTTTCCAGTTGATTTTATCTCACATGTAGTTTTGGTTACTATAGTTTAATAGAATAAATATCAGAGATACATGATGGGGAAATGGAAGGAAACTAGGTATAGTTGATTTATATTCTTTATTATGATATATTTCATGATAACTTGACGAATGTATTTCCTGTTATACTATTTTTGTTTATCTTTGTCCTTTTAATATTTTTTTATTGAATTTACTATTTTTTGGCTTATAAATTTATACATGCTGCACATTTATTATATAATTTTTAAATAATAATTTTGTATCTTATATTTTAATTTTCATTAGTATTAATATAATTATCAATGATTTTTAGTAATCTTCTATAATATTATTCAATCTTATGCACTATCTCAGTTAAAAATATCTATTTTTATCCATTTTGATAACTATTGTATAGTTTCCCCACAATACCTATGTAGACCCTATCTACTAGTAATTATCATGTAGTATACTAGTTGGAATGCTTAAGGGCTTTTCGAAATCTAGTTAGGTAATATATTAATGTACAAGGAATTGGATGTGACAACTTGGTTACCTAAAATTCTCTTCCATTCCTTAATATTTTGGGAACATGGAAAATAGAAAAAATACATATCCTTGTTTTTTAATGATCTTGTGTGTGGTTGTATATAACACATGTTTAGGGAAATTGACATGATTCCCAAGAAAGGAAATTAAATTTTATATTTATCTTTTAATATTATTACTAACGTAACGGTTGGTCGATTGACATGGTTTATGATTCAAGATAAGAATTTTTATTTTTACCCATTTTCTGATAAAACGTCAAATTATTATGAAAGTATAATTATTATAAAATATCAATTCTAATTCCATTTATATTCTATTATATATGTGTGTATTTATGTTTATTTTCCTCCACTATAGTCTATTATTACTATTTTGCGTTTTCATTTATATTTATATAGTATAGAGGTATCTTTAATAAAGGGAAATGATTATTTATTATTTATTCATAAAAATAAGTACATTGTTTTCTAATATCATGATGACATGATATTATATAATGTTTATTTATAATATAAATCATGTATCACTAGTTAAAAGGACATTGAACTTTTAGATGGTTGATGTTAAATGGGATAATATTTTCACTATATATCATTTTTAAAGTATAAATTTTGAATGATGAAAAATTTAATTGAACAAACATATTTCAAAAAATAACATTTTGAGACAAAATTGGGTATTGTATTATAACATTACATTATATTGGCATTGAATATTACATTGTATATGTCATTAGAAATTTCAAATTCTGATTCACCTTACTATCCCACTACATAAATGTAAAAGAAACTAAATTATGAAATATAAATTAAGTGGATTCCATTAAATTTGTATTCCAATTATAAATTAATATGTTTTTTCCTTGATAAAAATTTAATGACAATACATATTAAGGAAACAATATTTGGTTATATTGAACCTTGATACATGACCAAGAGATTACATATTAGTTGGTAGGTGGGTGTTTCTTTTAGGTTCCATCATAATCATATATCTTACATAAACATTGATGTTGGAGAATGTAGATTGTAATTTAATTTTTTATACGATTTATTTGAATGTTTAGACTTATTTTATTATCCATTTTCATACTATAAAACTCATTTTAATCAATGAATTTGTAAATTTTAATATATTCATATAATACAACCTCATATTTTATTCTACGAATTTTGTGATGACCGTCATTCAATGGTGGTGGGATGTGAAACAAAAGTATTAAAAATACTTTTTTCAATTTATACATATCATCATATACATTAAGTAGGATTTGATTCAATATTTGGGAGTATTTCATTTTGTTTTTGGAGACAATTCTTCGAGCCTCCTGACCTACCTATATAATGGAAGATTTGAATAAAAAATTCATATAATTGATTCAATCTAGGAAGCTAGATGAGGGTTCCACACATTTAAGAGTAATTAAAAGAGGCCATTAAATAAATTTTTGTGCCTCCATCAAATAGTCTCTACTAACGGTGCAAGGGAAATTCAAAAAATATACACCCAAAGATATGTGATATATCATTACTACTGGATGAAAGGTTACTAGATGGCCCAATTCAATAAGGACATAGGTTAGTATAAATTATGAGGAAAATTGGGAATATTTATTGTGAAGAATAATACCTTATACTCTAGTTATTAATGGAATAGGATACACACCTACTCCTACTTTAGTAATAGGATTTAAATATTTATAAAAGTACAATAGATAGAGTAGAATATATCTATTACGCTACTTAGGTGGTCATAGTCAGGGTTTCTAAACCCAATATATATAGTATAAATGAATCATTCATATATTGCATGTTTAGGTCAGAGCACTATAATATATATCAGGAAAGATACATAAAATTTAGATATTAATGTTAATATTAATAAAAAATAACAATAATGGACAATATGTAAATGAATTGTTTTTATGATAATGAATAGAAATAAGGAAAAAATATTTAAAAATATATATTAGAAAAATAAACTTTTTTCACATCATAAGATTTTAATTAAAAAATAAATTTCAAAAAATTGGAATAAAATAATGTTTCATGGACATATGTTTTTAAACATATAACAAAATCATGATGTGATTGTGTTTTCATAAATATTATAAATTATTTACATTTTATGCATGTTTAACCAATGATTTATTTCAATTTTTTTGGTAATGAAAGACTTTCATTTTTTTAAAATAAAATGATATTTCCATTAACATCATTGAGTTAAAGTGTAATACATAGGTAAAAATATCATTAATAAAGCATTTTTTATGACTATTAACCAAATATTTTAAATTAGATTTATGAAAACATGTCATTGGATTAAAAATTATTTTTGAAATGTGAGTGAAATGAAGTAGGATTTAAAAGATTCTTAATATATTTATGAAAAAAATTATTTGATTATTGTACTATTAATTGAAAATATCTTGAATAATTTCTCAGGAGTAATATTAAATGAGTATTATAATTAACTATCAAATAATTTCCTTTAATAGACTCACTTTTATAAACAATCCTGATTTAAAATGTGATTGTTAAATGAACACTTAAAATGATCATAACTTTGTAATGGGAATTTGAAAATGAATATATTATGTGTGAATAATTAAAATAGATCTAAAAAATTGGTTATAGAACATGTCATAATCAATAACTATTACAAACATAATCATAATATATTAGTTACAAAAATGATGTAATATAAACCAATGAATAGATATTGAGTTTTACAATTCTATAACACTTGGTAACTTCCAAAATAAATACCCATGGATGAAATAATAAAAATTTAAAAACAAAATTCAATGAATAATTAATGATACATTATATTAAAATCAATGGGGTGGTATATAAACAAATTAACCATATTATGTGCAAAACAAATCAATATGCCTCTATGAAGTGAAATTGTTAGTTTTTTCATTACATAGGGTTAGAATCATCATGTAAGTTCACTATGTTCATGAAAATTAAATATATGTATATTATTTAATATATTAATAAATTTTTCATTTTTAATTATTACTTTTATTTAAATTAGTTTCATTTTTTATACAATTACGTAATCAATTATGTTTACACAAGGTGATTTGATGATACATGAATTATGTTTAAAAAAGTCATTGATGGTCAACTATTTGTCTATAATTTTCTTTATTTTAACATATAAAGAGTAATCATAATGATATTATGTATATGAAGAATATTTTAATTGCTAATCATGAATGATTTATTTCATAAACTAAGTTTGTTTCAATCATATATATTGTATGTCGTAAGTATTCATGGGTAACTTTTATATTTACCAACAATCATTATGAAAATAATATATGTAATATTTCATCTATATATAATTATAATATTATTGTAACTACCAGAAAATTTATTTTATTATATCTATATATATCATCTAGGTGTTCGGGTGATGAAATTGAGAGAGGCATCTCTTTAGGATGGTGGTAGTCCATAAATACAAAAACAACATTATAATCATATAGAGAATGGAATAATATGAAATTAAATGATATATTTTATAATTAGTATTATAAATATGTCATGAATATAATTTATTTATCATTTATGTAATGTATATTTATTATATTAAACTGTATTACATACTATGTAAATCATTAGTCAAGGGGAAATCAAATAACTTAATCTGGTGATATTCTATGAGATACACAAGCGGCATTATCGTATCTCATAGAAAATGTAGTGTAAAAACATTATATGGTATATAATTACTCAATATATAAAATTATATTATAAAAATAATATATATTTTTTATATCCAACATCATACTCAACTATATTTGGTGTTTATGAAATAAATGTCTCACCAGTTTGCAAGGAGGTAGGGTTGCATAGACATGAGATAATCTATCATTTTTTATTTATGGTTGGAGGACAAGGATATAGTTTATACAAAAAATATAAAATCATTTTTAGGGGATATACTTTTATTATTAAATAATTCTAATTGAATAATAATTTAGGGATGTGAATGTAGAAATATGAAATAATATTTTATATTATTACATATTTTCAAAAAAATTATATATAATTAAATATAATGCATAAGAATAATGAAATTATCGAATAATGGATTCTATGTTGAGTGTAGGAATGTAAGGAATATATTTTTTGGAAATTCCATAACCAAAAGGTTTTGATTGTGTGATGACATGGGGAGTGAGATTGTTCTTTTATATTTGAGGTGAGTGACACAGTTGCAATTACTTTAAAGAAAATGGTTTACCAACACATCACTCAAGAAAATGGAATAAAATTATTTATAATTGATATATTGAAATTATAATTTATAATTATACACTTATAATATATTACAGAGGTGGTTTTAGGTAATTTTATCCACCTACATTAAATATTTACACCATGGAACACCATTATTCACTTTAATCATAGTAATTAATTTTAACTATTTTCAATATTCAGTATGAAGGATAATTAAGTTGAGATTATATTTATAATATATGTACTTTTGATTCAAAATATGGAAATCATTTTTCCAAAATTTAGTTCATAGAAGTGGAATAATTAAATTTATAACAAAACTCCCAGAAATGTTCAAAAAACAATTTTTTTATAAAATAATATAATAAGTATAGAATATTTGAATAAGAATATAAAATATATAATTAATTATAATGAAAAAAATTAGAATAAATCTTATATATATGAAAAATATTTTTTAATAATGTTTTATATATTATTTACCCTTGAAAATTGCTGAAATTTAAAATCAATATTCAATAAATATATTTATTTGTCACCATTAATTGAAAAAATGAAAATTTTTCAAACAATACCAAAAAATCATTCTAATTTTTTTTTTATTATTATTTAATCAAATATGTTCAAATGATGAAATAAATTTTTTGAATGTCTCTAAAATCGTTTTTCAATTATGTTCCCAATAGGCGACGAAACCATCCATTATAAAAATTTATAATTTTTTTGAATGCATATATATTTTCATTTAAAAGATTTATATTTTTTTTTACAATCAAAATATATTAATTAATTTTATAATATTGTTTGTAATATTCATACAGAAATTTTTAATGGCTATGTTCTAACAAAATTCTATTATATTGTTCATTTAGACTCATGCATCCATGTTCTAAATGCTACTGTATAATAAAATTTATACAAATTTATTTCATTGGGTATTTAAGATCAGTGTTTAATTTCATAAATATACCAAATAATATTTTAAATTTTTATAATTCCTTTTTGTACATGTACTATTCTTCTTTAATTCATTAAATTAGTGACAATACTGATCATTTCATTCTTTTTATTTATTATTTGAGGCTACGCCACAAGTCTTATTTGGATATAAATATGGAAGTAAAATGTGGAATAACAATATTCAGAGACATTCCACTCTTTATATGATCCCATGGATAAGGAATTCCGGGATATCAATTAATTTACTCATACTTCCATAATCACTGAGGTGATTGAGAAGACATACCAAGAAGGAATTATGGAGTTTCATGACAATTTTGATCATTTCAGGAAAGTGGTGTATGTTTTGGTTGTGGGAGTAATCATTCTTTAATTGATCACTGGAGGTGTTTTGTCCCATGGGGGTGATGCTAGGAAAAGAAATACATCTTGGATTATCAATTGGGTTTGGTTTTTGTATTTGTCTTTCCTGTGGCATTCTAGGGATGGATTGTTTTCATGGTGGGGATAATTTTCACATAAATGACTTATTTTAAAGGTAATTTTTATTTAATTTACATTAATTCATTTTTTTGGGTGTTTCCCAAGCTTTTATGGTGGAATGGGTGAGTTTTCTTGAATTGGGCCAAACCGTGAGCCCAATTCTTGATTTAAGAACAAATTTTTATTTCTTTATAACTCATTCATTTTTCAAAATTTTTTATCCATTATAATTCCTAAATTCCATCCCCTAACCTATTAAAACCATCATATTAATTTGGATCATTTCGGAATCCATAATCATGGTGGATATGGGATTTTATTTTAGCGATCGGGCCTTCCCGAAAGACCATTTCAAGAATTAATTTTTTTTAATTATTTTATATCTCCTTCAATATTTACATTTTTTCTGTTCTTCCAACTCTCCCTCGAGCCCACATACCCAAGGAGTTCCCCCATGCTCTGCTATCCCTCTTTGGATCTCGGTGTCATCGTGAATGTGGATGAAACATCTATGAATATCTCAATTCGATGAGATTTGAAGAGGTAAATTGATTATTTCATTACATCTTTATCTCTCACTCTTTTTCTTCCATTTCAATTCTAAAATGATCTGTACAACCTGTTTTGAATCTCCCTTTAATGGTTGTATGTTTTTAAATTATGATACTGGTGTATATGGGTTGATTTCTTCAAAAAATTTCAATGTAAGTGATTCCTTCTTGATATCTTCCTTTTCCCTTAGTGTTTCCTCCCACTTTAATTATGTTCTAAAATGTCTGGAAGATAGGGTTCAAACCTAAGTTTTGAAATTTTTTCATTTTGGTCAAATATTTTTGGCCTAGGGATGGATTTATCTTCCTTGTGGTGAAGTGGTGGTGCGGTTGATGTTTACACCTAGTTTTGAGGGATTCGACACTTTTGTGAGGTGATTCCATGGTTAACCATTCCGTGATTAGTTAGTTTTCTTTTTTTACTAGTTTTTCTAGTTCCCCATATGCTCTGTGTGGTGCGAAAACCATTTTTGAGGGATTTTTTAAAGCATTAAATTTTATAAATTCATGTTTGTTGATGTTTTGAACTTTTCAAATCAAACACTTGTGGTATCATTTGTGGTAGTTTTATAAAATATTAAATTGGTTTATTATTTGTTTAAAGGGGTGGAATATTCTATTTTTTAATACCATTGTTTCATATGGGACATGGAAGAGGGTTTTAGGAATAGGTTTGTTGTGTAAAACCTTTTTATACTTCATGAGATCATTTTAGGAAAATTGGTGTTTTCATTTTTATCTTTTGTTGTATTATCCAAGGAGATTTTATAACACAAAAATGTGGCTTTATAAATATCTCTAGGGATGACTATTCTACTTTGGTAGTGTTTTGGTGTGGTTTTGTCCTTGAAATATGGTTTTAAAATGGGTTTTATGACAAATATTGGATATACTCTTTGAAATTTTTTTATAAAAGATTTGAATGATTTAATGATTTATGTATGTGGTGTAACCATATTAGAAAAATGTTTTGGAGTGTTTATATTCTGAAATGATACATTTTAAATTTAAGAGGGGTTGTTTTTTGATATGTTCCATCATAGAAATGTTTTACCAGAATGTTTTAAGGATTTACTAAAGTGTGTAAGAGACGTGAAAGTGATGTTTGATGTTTTGTGGGAGCGTGATGTGAATAATGAATGTTGGTTTGGAAAAAGGGTATTATGTAACATGTGAGTGAGATATTATGCGAGTTTTAATATATTTTAATGTTTTTATAAAATAATGTAATGGATTTGATGAAGTGTTAATGAAATGTGAAATGTTTTGTGGGCTATTTGGGTGTGAATCGGATTTCAAATCAATTTGATTGAAAATTGGAAATTTATGACTTGTGGGGTATACATGTGGGATGTTTAGTGATTTTTGGTTGAGGAAATGATATTGGTATGTGAAAATTTTATTTCATGACTTGTTGAACTTGTTTGATCACAATGGAAGAACCCATGTCTCTTGGTGGGTGGACGTGTACTAGTATGCTAGTGAATCCGTGCGGTTTGGCTTCAGTTTCACTTAGCATGACTGCCGCTTAAAACTCTAACTAAACAATTATCATGATTATTGGGGACCACAAGGTTATGGGTATATTCCATACTATTGGCTCATGCATGAGAACCTAAATTTTTGATGGTTACTCTCAACAAGATATAAGGTACCTGGTACCCACAATAAGCTATTCCTATGGGTTATTTCATATTGCTAATGCACATTAGATCCTTTATAAATACCGTGGGAATACAATATATTTTTCTGGAAAATTCGGTAGAAATGGAATTTATTTGAAATGTTTTTATTCTTTAAATGATCTCACTTGAAAAATTATTTTTTAAGTTTCATCATTTAGAAGTTGTAACTACTATTTACATGTTTTTGAAAACTTGCATGTTTTTCGTCATTGAATGTTTATCGTATGGAATCTCTTAGTGGTGGTATCCTATTGTGAATTGGATCAAACCCTACTTACACCCTTGGAAGTAAGTAGAATTGGATATTTTTTTGTCAAAGGTTGGATAATATTTTTAGTTCTAGTGGTTCGGGTTTCTAGCTAGTCCTTAGTGGGGAAGTCTTATCGAGATGGAATGAGGGAGGTGCCTCGTTCCATGAGGGTTCATGGCCGTTTTTTTGATTTTTTATAGTTTTTATAGTATTTTTGAGTTGTTTTAAAATATGTAATTCAGTTCTGATTACTTGTAAAAGATTTTTTTGTTTGAAAAAAAACAAGATTCGTTTTATTGGATTCTTTTGTTGTTTTAAGTTTATAAACACGGGTATATCATTCCAAATTCCCATTTTATGATTCCTGGGAACTTGTGACAGCCCGTGGGGATCGGGAAAGTCCTTTGGTCCATTACATGGTTTAGGTTTGGTGCTGATTTTGGTGGCAACCAGATTTGGTTTGTGACAATCAACCTCATACTAACCATTGAAAGCATGTGTCAGGTGTGAACTTCTATAAATGTTCATGTTTCTATGATGGACTTCTAGGATACCAAGGTGGTGGGTGTAATTATTGGGTTCATGACATGTAATTACTATGTAATTGTAGATAAATGTTTTAAGATGAAACATTAAGAATGAGTTATTATCCAATTTAATTTTGATTGGATATCAACAATAATCAGTCTAGGGTATGGTTCCTACTCCATGACCATATTGATTTCATTGAGTTCATTAGCTATGGAAAACACACCTTCCTTGAATGATGTAAGAACCTAATATAAATCACTATAATATTCATGTCACACATCCTCATAATCATCATTGAGGACCATGTTTGGGTGGATTAACGATGGAGGGAATCTTTATTGAATATAAAAGGATCATATTTTTTATATATACATGCATATAGGTATATATATATGTTCACCATCTTATGGTAATAGGACGCTTAATCATACTTCAGATGATGATGTAAGTGATTTAAAATCCACATAGATATTAATAGGGTGTCTCTAATAGAAACATCACTATTTTTTGTAGGATTGGAGAGCTATTTCATAAAATCATGTTAATATAACAAGAAATATATGATGATGGCTGATATGTATAGATTCTACTTTTGATCATAATCCATCATACAGTATTTTCATACATTTTATATATCCATGGATGGTCATTGGGGAAGTATAATTTTTTAGTAAACTAAACCCAAAAAATTTTGTGTTTATATAAAATATAGATTGAATTTCTAGCCATTGTCGATGAGATATCATTTGATATCAATGTAATTGATATTTCAAAACACATATAAGTGACTGATGTTACCTAATATCATATATTATTTATCAAGTTTTGTTAACATGAGGTATATATGGAAGTCCATCAGGTATATCAATACCAGGATTATTTCGATAGTACTGATCTCATCTTTGAATTCATGAGGGTTTAGTTGGGCATCATTAAGTCATACTCAAAGATCCATTGATATGATAGGATCATATAATATTGAATCATCATTGGTACTATAGAATTTTATATAAATATGTAGTATTTTTAGTCATTGTTCTGAATTTTACTAGGATGTTTTGTCTACTATATATCATTTCAGTGATTAAAATTATTGGGTTTAAATTATAAGTAATTGAGATGATTTTAAGTGAGTACGTAATTTTTTATTAGGCCTACTTTTCTATAATTCATTCCAAAGATAAAAAATAAATGTCATCCATCTTGGTCACCCATAAAAAATAATTATTCTAAAATACATTTATTAAATGTGTTTCTGTTTCCATTAAATGTTTTGTTCCCATTAATGGTCAATTACATGTGTTTCTGTCATATAAACGGATCAGGATGGGAATTGGAAATAATATTGAGTTCAAAAAACATTATTTCTTCCCATACCTCTTAATATTTTTTAGTCTTTTCCTTTATTTCCATCATATGGTAAGAAGAAATATGTATATTCTCTTTTATCATCATTGGAAAATTGTGATATTTGTTGAATTAAATTACTAAAACATAATATTAGCTTATAAAATGAAGATAATTCTACTAGATGGTACAATTTGTTGTGTTTCTTTGGGTGGAACAATGCCCATTCTCCCTTTATTAGGTGAATAAAATATAAAATTGTTAGGTTTGGAATTTTAATCTATACAAGTTCAACTTCATGTAATATATTTTTACACCATATGCAGATTCATTTCATGGATGATGTCATCTTTGATTACTATGCAACACAGAAATAAATAAGTACCATGTATGGATAGAATATGGGAATATTTGGTTGGTTTAACTATTCCCATGTGTTTCCAAGAGTCAGAATGTTTTTGTGGGTATTCAAAAATATGATATTTGTAAACCCTTAGTCATAACTTCTTCACATTTACCTACTTAATCTATAATGGAATTTTCAAAACATGCCACATGGGAAATTGAGTTTCCCACTACTTTTTTTGGAATAAAAAATATTTTAATTTACTTATTTAAAAACCGAATAATATATGATGTCATTCGATATAAAATAATGATATGGGATCTAATTTGGGTGATGGTTGAGAAAACATTGACAGAGCCCCTTGTACTCTTACAATCATACTTACATAACCCCTACCTATAAAGATGCCCCTCTTATGATGAAAATGGTGAATAATAGTTAATGACCCCTGAGCCCTGCTTTTATTAGGCACCGGTTTTGAAATAAGATCATTGGGTAATCAAATCAAAAAATTGGGATGCATTAACAATTAATTATATCTATGATCAAGAGATAAGATGCATCAACCCCAAATAACTCCAAGACATATTTATAAAATAAAACTGAAACCATCCAATATGCATATGTAAAAAAACTTCTACCAATATAAATAAAATCCAAAGTAAGTACCCAAGACAAAGCTATGTAGTAAAACAACAGCTATCACAATGTATGGGCTTGTAATGCCCAGCAAAGTCTACATAGTACAAATTAAAACCTAAAACCAGTTTTATATACATTGAGTGAGAATTCAAGTTTACTAAGTAATAAAACCATAGTCTCTCATTCATATGTTGTGGAAACATACTAATGATCCAGTGAGAAAACATAAAAAACCCAAAACAACAATAATGGTATACTATCCCCCCAAACCTCATCATGGCACACTCAACAAGTGTTTAATGTCATGTAAATTAATATAGTATAAACATAAATGATTTGGTACTCTACACCACTACCCACTAATTTCCTGCTCATATCCTGATTGAAACATCATGGAACTCCTACCACTTTCACTAGCCCAATGTAAAAACTTGCTCGCACACACCAGGGCTGAAAAACCCACATCACATCATGCTCGTAGACACATGTTCCCCATTACAATTACCATAACCTTGGAAAACTAAGTAGATAAAATCCAACCTGTGGACACCTAGGCCATATACCACATCACATCCCACTCTTAGACACCTGGGCCACAACCACACATATTCCCAAAGAAATTTGGGAAAGAACAACACATATCATCCCAAAACAATCATTGGAATTTGCAACAATCCCACAGACCCCTTCAACACACAAACAACACCACAATCAGCTAGATGGATCTAGGGATATCAATGCCTCGAATATGGTACATGTATGTGAATGTAACCATCCATCCATCCTTGAACAAGGATATTTGGAAAATAAACCAAACCCCATAATGATGTGGGTGTTGAACAAATTGTTCTCAACTAAGGTGGGGTGCATATAAAAATCACAAGGAAAAAACAGGTATATAAATATATTAATAAAAAATCAACTTCAAAATATGGGTTCCTATAGAAAATAACCGACTTCCAACAACATTAATTTTTCATACACATATATCTCCATAACAAAAAAAGCAATACCAAACCCATTTCCTACCCATTGAAAATTAATTTAATAAGTTTTCTTTTTTTATAATTAATTTTGATGACTCATTTAGACCCTTATCTAGAAACTAACAAGAACATCACATGTCAAGAAACATAGAAAAGTTCACATAGATGGAGAAGAAATAAGGAAATATAAACCAATTCTTCATCTTTATTCTAGGTAATCCATCATTATACATCCACAAACCCAAAACATACACAAACTCAAATCCACTCTCAAAAATGCATTTCATAAAAACGTTTATCAACATCCCCACCATTTAACCACACTACTCCCATCAACTCATAAACACACAAAACAAACATTTATCTACTGTATAACACCTCCCATAAGTTGCACATTCAAAAAACGAATCTCTCAACCTATGATTCCATTACACCACCATAACCAACCTAGACACATTCGTTATATCAAACACATCAGCACACAATCTCACAAGGGAAAAAATTTTAGATTTTAGAATGAATACCTTATTTAGTATAAATTTTTAATTTATAGGTTATAACCAAACATGATTAATACTAGAGCATCCATTTTTAACCAAATATTAGTGGTTAATTAATTTAACATATATATTCATCTATATAAATACAAATAGAATAAATCACAGCAAAATTAGGTACATAAAAAATACCACCAACAACCAAAAATTTTAGATGTATTATATCCCAAACAATTCATGACATGGATATAAATAAAAATAAATCATAATCACGTGTACCATTACCAACCACATATTTATTGTTTAGAAAAATATATTATATTTTTTTAATTTGGTTTCCATTTTATTCAACATTAAAATTCCGTACACCCACCATACATGATACATAATTTAAGGAGAAGAAGGGATACATACATAAATGAATAGATGATCAGAGCCTCTTTATAAGCACTAAGACATGTGGTGTGTATGCAGTAAGAAAACTCCATAGAAAATGTGATCATATCCCACAACACTGACACACAACTCATCTGGAAGAAATATCTTGGATAATACCCCGTATAATGAGGAATGTGACACGTTCAAGGAAGAGAGAGTCTCTCCATTCAAATGTCCATGACCTATATCACTGGGAAAAACATTTTTAAAAGCCACTAATGTACGATCATTCCCATGTCCAAATTATTTTGTCATTTGGAAGTTTCATAGTCTTTTAAGAAAATAAAAATACAATCTATATACTTCAAAATGACTTCCAAATATATATAGATTTAAGTTCATACTACATCATCTAAATCATAAAAAGGATGAGAATTGAAAAAATATGATGACTCTGACATTTTAATAAACTATTAAAATGACCCACAATTTTGTGAGTCACCATCACGAGTAACTTATGGATGAGTCCCCATTTTTTTCACACATGAATGAATCACCATCAAATGATTCACTATAATGAGTAACAGATGGATGAGTCATCATCAGGTGACCCATTGTTGGATGAATCACCATAAAATAGGTCACTTTCGGATGAGTCATTATCATGAGTCATCGGTGGATGATTCATTAGTAAATTATATCAATGGATGATAAAGTATTGGATGGCACACCATTGTGTCACTCACCATTTAATGAGTCACCATTGGAAGAATAACCATCGTGAGTCATCGGTCTATGAGTAATAGGATTGAGCTACAATGGATGTCTCACCATTGGTGACTCACTATTGTAAGAGCTACTGGTGTGAGTTACCATTGATAATCTCCATTGTGACCTGCCAACATTACATAGCATTACACGCACACAATTCCTAAACAAACATTTCATGATACCATCATGAGACATCAATGCGGCTCACTGATGGAATGATCTACCATTGGAAAAACTGGAATGATGGAAAACTCTTGAAATGGGCCGTTGTGTCCTCCTAGAACACTCCAAAAATGGATTTTCACAAATTAATTGACGGGAGAGGTTTGTTCCCTTACATTAGATACCTGTAACACCCCAAGAATTCATAATGTGTTATTTCTTCAAATTAATTCAATAACTTGCACTACACGCAACACCGAGTTCACTTGCACAATGACTTACCAAAAAGCCATTCAAAAGAGGTTATGAATAGTATTAAATAAATTTTAAACTGTATATAATCCTTATAATTTTTCCGTATTATGAGTATCTTAGACATAATGCAAGAACAAATTCATTTTCAGTATTGCACTTTTATCAACTTTTAATAGTGAACCCTTTTTAAATACAATATTTCAATTTTTTTGACTAAATGGGGACATCAAAAATTTAAAATGAAACATCCCAAGCTTCCACGGTACGTTTTCTTTGAATAATACAGTAGCGTGTGTTGTACGCAACCTTGAGTTTTCACACACACCACAACCAATCAAACTAGCCGTTATGAATATTAATACCTAATTTTTGAAATTATATATTTTTTATATTTCAAAATGGACGTCATTTTTGGATTCGGAATATCGAATTTAGCCTAAGGTGAAATTTGGTACATTTCGGATAACTTTCATATTTTGATGAATAGTGAAAATTACTAAATTTTAATTAAAAACAATTTTTTTAATAAAAATAATTAATAGTGATAAATTATGAATTTTAGTAGTTTTAAAGTATATTTATAATATTATTTTACCATTTAATATAATGTTGTTCATTGGACATAATTTTACAATTAAACCGAACATAAACAAGTGTCAATATTTTGATAGTTATTATCTCTTAAAAACACGCTTTTTGTTTTGACAGTGGAAATTAATTTTAAATTAATATCTTCCAATTCTGTGTATTGAATTTAGGAAAATGGATTCCATATTTTGAATCAGGATGTTCAAATTGTGTAAAAAGGTAGCTTTTATTTTTAGACATTTTGAATAATTACTGCGGTAAATATTTTATTTACCATGGTTAAGGGTAAATCCTGTAAATAAGGGATAAAAAATAATATTATAATAATACTAAATTACCCTAAAACGTGTCTTAACCCTATTGGTTGATACATGGTCGACCATGGGCATATTTGGGTCGATTTTGGGACCCCATGGATCCACTTGTAAGTGATAATGACACTTTATTTTAATTAAGTTAAAATGAATACAAAAATGACACAAGCATATATCTTTTAGAAAAACAATTGTTACATAGGGTTATATATGTTGGATTCTAGATTATAAATATTCATTAGAAAGATAAAAAGATTTCATACATAATGATATTTTATTTATAATTTTTAGACATTAAATAATATATTTTATTTATGACACAATGATGATGCAGTAATTACTATAATAGTGAAAAATTAAAATAATTGATATTATAAATACCCAAATAAATATAATATGAAACTTTTAATGAATTAAACTAATTTTATAGGATAATATGATATATTAGGATTGATTTAATTGACTTTTTTTTGATGTAATCAATCTGTTATGAGTTTCACAAAATTCAACTATTGAATAGTGTCAAAATTGACAGAAAAGAGTTCTTAAAACAAATATTATATTATTAATTGATATTAAATTCCTAAATATCTAAGGTTCGGCCAAGAGACTTATATAATGATAGGTTCATCATTAATGGACCACTTTGGGGTCTCTTGGATGTATATAGTATGTTTATTAACCATATTATATAAAAATACAAAGAGAGGTTGTAAAAGTGAAACTAATTAACTTAGAGTTAATACTTTAAGATAAGGTTAATATAAGTACCCAAACCTGTATAAATTCTATTGGTTGAGTGGTTTTCGACCTATCCCCACCTTAACCTTTGAATAATCATCTTTGGAGCCATAGAAACCGAATATGAATTTATTATAAATTAATATTTCTAGCTTTTCCAAAGGTTCCCCTCACCCCTCTTATAAAAGGGAACTTCTCCTTCTCATTTCTTCACACCTTCAAAGCCTTTTGGTTCGGCCAAACTCTGCCCAAATACTCTCCCAACATCTCTAACTACAACCTAGAGGCCTTAGTTTGATCAGAAAGCCAACCTAAGGAGCCCTTTTGATCAAATCAAAAGGAAGAACCCGAAGAAGAGGTAATGTTTTCACCACCCCTTTTCAAGTTCCTTTCATCTTCCACTTCTTCTTTCTTTGTTCTTACCATTATAAAATAATAACTCCAGTATCTTACATATAATGTGATGTTATTATAAATATGGTACAACCATATTCAGTATTCTATCCACCCTTTGAATAACATGTCACCATACGAGCGTACGTACGGCTTACCGTCTCCACGTCGTGGTGTAATTGTTATTCAATATATTATTATTTGGATGGGTATAATAATGATGTTTAACTCATGTAAATAATAAATATAACATGTTAATGATTCTGTATATATGATATACCATCCATTTATATATTATTTTAATATCAAAAGAATGATATTGTCGCTCGTGCGTACGTACGGACTACCGTCTCCACGAACGCGATGAGATTCATTCTCCATCGTATCCATTCAAGTATAATTATAATTTGATGATTTAAAAATGATGTTTAAGGACTTGATATCATTCTGGATATGAATAATATACAACCTAACCATTATAAACATGTCTTATATAACAAAACATATAAAAGAAAACGAGTACGTTAACACCCGAAGCGACGATAATTCTAAGATATTATTAACAAATCAATGTTAAAAGATCATATATGATATCATATATATATATATGATTCTTGTATAATTTAATAACAATTATTTCACCATTATACAGGAGGTTAACCTACCCCATCCAAGGAAAAGTACAAGGTAAGGGATTTTCTTATCTCACATTCAATTCCGTGAGATTTCCATTGTTCGCCACTAAATTATTGAAAGTGGTGTATTGTGTACTGCCATTTGATATATATTATCATGATATTCATGTTATTATGTAAATAATTTGGTGGTTATTAACTTTTGTCCATAAAACTCAGTTGATTAACGTAGTAAGGGGTTTTCATCTCACTCGTTATTCCTGTGAGATTCATGCCATATTGCCACCATTACCTTTTGTGTGGTGTATGTACTGCCCATAATTATATTATTTTTGTAATACACTTTAATTTATGTGTATTTACATATTCATAGTATGATACCTCTTTCATGGGTTGTATGTTTCATAAGTTACCAAATTGGTAAGGGTAATTTCACAATCTCTTCATTATCCGGGGTTGTTTATACGTAATAATCTACTGAGATCTCTTTATCATCCACATCCATGTTTCTTCAAAATGTATTTCAAAACATTTTTTCTATTTACAAGAATATGGGTTAAAGTAATTTATACCCTAGTTTGACTTTTTATAAGTGGTTTATAAAGGAATCTTTTCGTTGTTTTCCTAACAGGGTGCTTTTTAACCTTTTCGACAGAATTAAGGTAAGAATGTTTTTTTTAACTTCTACGGCGGGTGTGGTTATTTTCCGCCGTTATAAAATTGTCGAAGCTTCCCTTACAAGCTTATAAGAATATTTTAAAATTGAATTTATTATTTTATAATTATGTTACTTTTAAAATGATTTTTTAAAAAAAGTTATATTTCTCCAAAATAGTTTTGATTTCATCTATGTCAACATCGTTTGATGGATTTTAAGCTTATTTGAAGTTGATTTATTATGATACAAAACATCCATATTTTATTGGAGGTTTTGTGATATTTTTCACAATGGATACGTTATTCTTATGTCACTCATGGTTTTTGTTTAAAGTATTTACATTTCATAAGTTATTTTTAATCCAAATGTTTATGTTATATTTCAACCTTTCATTCATATGAATGTGTTAGACAAGTATGTTCCGGGTTGGGGACCGTTAAAAGTAAGCCCTCCGGGTTGGTCTCCGGTTATTAGAGGAACTCCGGTTTGGTCTCCGGTTATTAGAGGAACTCCGGGTTGGTGTCCGGTTATTAGAGGCACTCCGGGTTGGTGTCCGGTTATTAGAGGCACTCCGGGTTGGGTTCCGGTTACAGTTAGCCCCAAGGTCTTGGGATGAGGCCTTGACAAAGAAATTAAAGTTCAGCATTATGCATTCCAACATTATGAAAGTGGTTATTGATTTTTGCATGTGATTATTCGATTAGTAGAATATCCATGTGAATAAGTAAATGGAATTATTTCATTTTATTTATGCCATACCATGTTGAAAGTTAATGTTTTAAAGGCTTTTGTTTTAGTTATACATTGCCTTAAATGTTTATTCTTATTTATGAAAGTTTCCGCTATATTGTTATCCATACTGGGCATTTGAGCTCACCCCTTTTCTATGTTTTATTTTTCCCAGGAAGTGAAGAAGTAAGTTATGAATGACCTGCAGGGACATTATGTGGGGATATGAGTGTGGATTATGGAGACATTATGTTGTTGTAGTAGTTTTTCATTTTATTAGGTAATGTAAAACTTATGAATATATTTAGTGTTTCCAAGGCTACTAAACCAATCGGTCTTTAGAGACTTGATCTTTCCTGTGATCATGCCAATGTTTTGTAATAATGCACCGACTCTGGGCAACTAGGGTCGGGGCGTTACAGTTGGTATCAGTGGAAGTTTAGTACAAACCTTGGAAGCTAGATTTAGATAAACTCTGATTAGAGCACGTAGACCTAAGATGAACTTTGAGGATTAGTGTAGAAGAACATCCTAGAATTTTGGTATTGTAGAGATTTTTTGAGTTTTCCGAGCAATACATCCCTGTCTGGATACGAGCAGGTAGAGGCGGCTCTGGCACAGATGTACCTAGGGGTAAAACCCGAAAACACCGCTTTGAGCTAGACTCGAACGGGAACTGGTGCACGACAACGGGCCTTACTGCACTCTTGGTTACGACACTCCCGGGGGATATGCTTAGGATAATTCTCATTTTCTTTACAAACCATTATGAAGGGTTTATGAGTAGATACATCCTCAAAGGAGACATTTTTATGATTATGGATTTTATCCATAAATAGTTCAATTTATGTTAAGTGTTTTATAAGTATGGGATTATGTATTTTGATTCATAAACTGATCTAGTGTATGCCATTGTTTAGAAATGGCGCCCAGTAGAAGGAATGAGAACTCCATAAATGCACATGATCCAAAGAGAAGGAAGGATCATATCTTTCATTGTCTTAAGCTAGAATTTATAAGAGAAATAGTCTCCCATGTATTATCATCATATGAAGAAATAATATCATGTGTTGATAAGATAAGTAAAGAGTTTACTGAGTCCTATGGCTTTGAAGGGAAGCAAGAGAAGAAAAGGATGGAAGAGAGAAAGATGGATAAAGGGAAGAGGGAAAAGAAGAATTTTCCCATATGTGGTAACTGTGGAAAGATACACCCTGGACCTTGCCTGAAAGTAATGGGAGTTTGTTATAAGTGTGGAGGAAAAGGGCACAAAGTACGTGACTGCAAGGGTAAGAAAATGGTTTCAAATGTACAATGATTCATTTGCAAGGAGTTTGGACACTACGCGAACCAATGTCCCAGTCATCAGACTATGCTACAAATGATGTTATTTGATAATAATCAAGTTATGATACTACCACAGATGAAGAGGAATGATTAGAGTTCTTATGTTGATTATGTCAATTGAGTGTTGTATCAATAATGTAATTGTTATAATAATTATGTAGTATATAAGGATTGTACTGTAGTACTATTTCATTAAGGACTTGAGATTGTGTGGAACAAAGAAAAGTGACTCAATAGAAGGATAAATTTTTGGAAAATATATGGCTGAGAGAATGATAAATCATAATATAGTTCTGATACTGAGGTAGTGATTTTGGAATAATATGTGATTGTTTTGGATAAATTATATTGGATATTCTTGACTACCTTGGAACTGATTAATGATTTGTATATTCCATCATTGTTGGGGTTTAAAACATTTTTGGATTAATGAAGTATATCCATCATTCTATATGGAATAAGGGAGAATGAATGTAATCAATAAGGAATATGGTAATACATGATGAAGGTATTCATAAGCTATTACGAGGTAAAGAGGATCTATATTATTTTTACCTTCCTTATAAAGGTTAGACTATGAGTTTGGATAGGATTATTTTGGATAGTTCTAGTTTGGATTATTTTGGATTTCCATAAAAGGACAACCCGGAGGTCGGGCGGCAACCCGTCGCGTCCGGCAAGGCTGCGAGACTTGAACCCGCAACTGAAGGGCGACAAGGGTGTATCACCTACCACTGGCCCATGAGATGTCCTGGATTAAATAATGTAGTTTTTATTAAAATATCATGTAGATGAATTATAAATTCATTTATTTTGGAACCCTATACGAATAGTGTAAATAGAATTTTTTTACATTCTATTATCTTTTAGAGTGAAAGATGAGTTTGTGGTAGAAATTTATTAATGGATAAAACTCTAATAATAATGTAAGTATATCTCATTATGATCTTAGCCAATCTCATAAATAAATTCCCCAACATTAAGAAAAGAAACTTAGAACAAAAATGTTTTCCTAGATGGTACCTTAAATCATCACTAATTTATGGCTTTGGGATTGTTGGCCTTTTCATAGCCATGTTCTCTACCACTCTCCATCAGATAATTGATGGTTAGATTTTTCTTCCATATCCATATTTTCCTACATGGAACCCTATTATGTGTTATTTTCAGTAATCTTCATACTTTGGACTCATTATTTTAAATAGAGGCCTCATTAATTCATTTTTCGATGTGGGATTACAACTAAGATATTTTGAAACGTCAAAAATGTGTTATCCTAATACCCTATGTTTTGTTGAACCGATGGTATTTCAAATCATCATAGACTGATGAATATAAGGACCTCAATTTTACACTTGTTTGTGATTGATGACCTCAATCACTACCTATAAATATTTGCGTTTTTCCTCCAATTATATGTCTGTAATTGCCACCAATGTTCTCCTAATCGAGATCATAATTTGGTGGTGACCCTTTGATTTCTCTTTTCCTCATATTAAGACTAAATTTTAGTAACCCAATTTCCAATGTGGGTTTTCCCACAAATATATTTTCAACTTTCAACCTTTTATTTTCTAAGAACAATTTCAAATTACGAGGACGCAAGTTATTGAAGGAGGGGAGAATGTAACACCCCAAGAATTCATAATGTGTTATTTCTTCAAAATAATTCAATAACTTGCACTACACGCAATACCGAGTTCACTTGCAGAATGACTTACCAAAAAGCCATTCAAAAGAGGTTATGAATAGTATTAAATAAATTTTAAACTTTATATAATCCTTATAATTTTTCCATATTATAAGTATCTTAGACATAATGCAAGAACAAATTCATTTTCAGTATTGCACTTTTATCAACTTTTAATAGTGAACCCTTTTTAAATACAATATTTTAAACTTTTTGACTAAATGGGGACATAAAAAATTTAAAATGAAACATCCCAAACTTCCACGGTATGTTTTCTTTGAATAATACAGTAGCGTGTGTTGTACGCAACCTTGAGTTTTAACACACACCACAACCAATCAAACTAGCCGTTATGAATAGTAATACCTAATTTTTGGAATTATATATATTTTATATTTCAAAATGGACTTCATTTTTGGATTCGGAATATCGAATTTAGCCTAAGGTGAAATTTTGGTACATTTTGGATAACTTTCATATTTTGATGATTAGTGAAAATTACAAAATTTTAATTAAAAACAACTTTTTTAATCAAAATAATTAATAGTGATAAATTATAAATTTTAGTAGTTTTAAAGTATATTTAGAATATATTTTTACCATTTAATATAATGTTGGTCATTGGACATAATTTTACAATTAAACCGAACATAAACAAGTGTCAATCTTTTGATAGTTATTATCTCTTAAAAACACGCTTTTTGTTTTGACAGCGGGAATTAATTATAAATTAATTTCTGCCACTTCTGTGTTTGGAATTTAGGAAAATGGATTCCATATTTGGAATCAGGATGTTCAAATTGTGTAAATAGTTAACTTTTATTTGTAGACATTTTGAATAATTACTGCGGTAAATATTTTATTTACCATGGTTAAGGGTAAATCCGGTAAATAAGGGTTAAAAAATAATATTATAATAATACTAAATTACCCTAAAACGTGTCTTAACCCTATTGGTTGATACATGGTCGACCATGGGAATCTTTGGGTCGATTTTGGGACCCCATGGATCCACTTGTAAGTGATAATGACACTTTATTTTAATTAAGTTAAAATGAATACAAAAATGACACAAGCATATATCTTTTAGAAAAAAAAATTTTACATAGGGTTATATATGTTGGAGTCTAGATTATAAATATTAATTAGAAAGATAAAAAGATTTCCTAAATAATGATATTTTATTTATAATTTTTCGACATTAAATATTTTATTTTATTAATGACACAATGATGATGCAGTAATTACTATAATAGTGACAAATTAAAATAATTGATATTATAAATACCCAAATAAATATAATATGAAACTTTTAATGAATTAAACTAATTTTATAGGATAATATGATATATTAGGATTGATTTAATTGACTTTGTTCGAAGTAATAAATATGTTATGAGTTTTACAAAAATCAACTATTGAATAGTGTCAAAATAGACATAAAAGAGTTCTTAAAACAAATATTATATTATTAATTGATATTAAATTCCTAAAAATCTGAGGTTCGGCCAAGAGACTTATATCATGATATGTTCATCATTAATGGACCACTTGGGGGTTTCTTGGATGTATATAGTAAGTTTATTAACCATATTATATAAAAATACAAAGAGACATTGTAAAAGTGAAACTAATTAACTTAGAGTTAATAATTTAAGATAAGGTTAATATAAGTACTCAAACCTATATAAATTCTATTGGTTGAGTGGTTTTATAGCTATCCCCACCTTAAACTTTGAATAATCAACTTTGTAGCCATTAGAAACCAAATATGAATTTATTATAAATTAATATTTCTAGCTTTTCCAAAGGTGCCCCTCACCCCTCTTATAAAAGGGCAGTTCTCCTTCTCATTTCTTCACACCTTCAAAGCCTTTTGGTTCAGCCAAACTCTGCCCAAATACTCTCCCAACATCTCTAACTACAACCTAGATGCCTTAGTTTGATCAGAAAGCCAACTTAAGGAGCCCTTTTGATCAAATCATAAGAAAGAACCCGAAGAAGAGGTAATGTTTTCACCACCCCTTTTCAAGTTCCTTTCTTCTTCCACTTCTTCTTTCTTTGTTCTTACCATTCTAAAATAATAACTCCAGTATCTTAAATATAATGTGATGTTATTATATATATGGTACAACCATATTCAGTATTCTATCCACCCTTTGAATAACATGTCACCATACGTGCGTATGTACGGCTTACCGTCTCCACGTCGTGGTGTAATTGATATTCAATATATTATTATTTGGATGGGTATAATAATGATGTGTAACTCATGTAAATAATAAATATAACATGTTAATGATTCTGCATATATGATATACCATCCATTTATATATTATTTTAATATCAAAAGAATGATATTGTCGCTCGTGCGTACGTACGGACTACCGTCTCCACGAACGCGATGAGATTCATTCTCCATCGTATCCATTCAAGTATAATTATCATTTGATGATTTAAAAATTATGTTTAAGGACTTGATATCATTCTGGATATGAATAATATACAACCTATCCATTGCAAACATGTCTTATATAACAAAACATATAAAAGAAAACGAGTACGTTAACACCCAAAACGACGATAATTTTTAGATATTATTAACAAATCAATGTTAAAAGATCATATATGATATCATATATATATATATGATTCTTGTATAATTTAATAACAATTATTTCACCATTATACAGGAGGTTAACCAACCCCATCCAAGGAAAAGTACAAGGTAAGGGATTTTCTTATCTCACATTCAATTCCGTGAGATTTCCATTGTTCGCCACTAAATTATTGAAAGTGGTGTATTGTGTACTGCCATTTGATATATATTATCATGATATTCATGTTATTATGTAAATCATTTGGTGGTTATTAACTTTTGGCCATACAACTCAGTTGATTAACGTAGTAAGGGGTTTTCATCTCACTCCTTATTCCTGTGAGATTCATGCCATATTTCCACCATTACCTTTTGTGTGTTGTATGTACTGCCCATAATTATATTCTTTGTGTAATAAACATTAATTTATGTGTATTTACATATTAATAGTATGATACCTCATTCATGGGTTGTATGTTTCATAAGTTACCAAATTGGTAAGGGTTATTTCACAATCTCTTCATTATCCGAGGTTGTTTATACGTAATAATCTACTGGGATCTCTTTATCATCCACATCCATGTTTCTTCAAAATGTATTTAAAAACATTTTTTCTATTTACAAGAATATGGGTTAAAGTAATTTATACCCTTGTTTGACTTTTTATAAGTGGTTTATAAAGGAATCTTGTCGTTGTTTTCCAAACAAGGTGCTTTTTAACCTTTTCGACAGAAATAAGGTAAGAATGTTTTTTTTAACTTATACGGCGGGTGTGGTTATTTTCCGTCGTTATAAAATCGTCAAAGATTCCCTTACAAGATTATAAGAATATTTTAAAATTGAATGTATTATTTTATAATTATGTTACTTTTAAAATGATTTTAAAAAAAAGTGATATTTCTCCAAAATAGTTTTGATTTCATCTATGTCAACATCTTTTGATGGATTTTAAGCTTATTTGAAGTTGATTTATTATGATACAAAACATCTATATTTTATTGAAGGTTTTGTGATATTTTTCACAGTGGATACGTTATTCTTATGTCACTCATGGTTTTTGTTTAAATTATTGACATTTCATAAGTTATTTTTAATCCAAATGTTTATGTTATATTTCAACCTTTCATTCAGATGAATGTGTTAGACAAGTATGTTCCGGGTTGGGGACCGGTAAAAGTAAGCCCTCCGGTTTGGTCTCCGGTTATTAGAGGAACTCCGGTTTGGTCTCCGGTTATTAGAGGAACTCCGGGTTGGTGTCCGGTTATTAGAGGCACTCCGGGTTGGTGTCCGGTTATTAGAGGCACTCTGGGTTGGGTTCCGGTTACAGTTAGCCCCAAGGTCTTGGGATGAGTCCTTGACAAAGAAATTAAAATTCAGCATTATGCATTCCAACATTATGAAAGTGGTTATTGATTTTTGCATGTGATCATTCGATTAGTAGAATATCCATGTGAATAAGTAAATGGAATTATTTCATTTTATTTATGCCATACCATGTTGAAAGTTCATGTTTGAAAGGATTTTGTTTTAGTTATACATTGCCTTAAATGTTTATTCTTATTTATGAAATTATCCGCTATATTGTTATCCATACTGGGCATTTGAGCTCACCCCTTTTCTATGTTTTATTTTTCCCAGGAAGTGAAGAAGTAAGTTATGAATGACCTGCAGGGATATTATGTGGGTATATGAGTGTGGATTATGGAGACATTATGTTGTTGTAGTAGTTTTTCATTTTATGATGTAATGTAAAACTTATGAATATATCTAGTGTTTCCAAGGCTACTAAACCAATCGTTCTTTCGAGATTTGATCTTTCTTGTGATCATGCCAATGTTATGTAATAATGCACCAACTCTGGGCAACTAGGGTCGGGGCGTTACAATACCTATCAAACAATTATCACCCTCAAGAATTAAATTTCAAACCTAGAAAGAAAAAATAGAGGTTCAATCATTCATTCAATTTGATACCTCTCAAGGGTCTCTCTACACTATAAAAATCGCATCCAACATCGATTATTATTGATATACCACCCTATGTTGTTTGAAAGATGGAGTGAAATATCTACATCGATCAACACCACCTCTGATATATTCAAATCCAGCAGAAAAAATTACACGCCATTGAATAATATAAACCACATTTTAAGGAACATAAAAAATCAATGAATTCCTCCCTCTAGGTCAATATAATATCCAATCTGGGTGGTACTAACTCCACCATATGGGTTTAATCAAAATTTGATTAATTTATATTTATTATGAACTAGTTACCCTCATTTTCACATGGAAGGACATCATCACACTATACCAAACACGAAAACAACTCATATACTATCAAATAATGCTCAAACCTCACATTACAAGGAAAAAAAACAAGGCAGAAATCAAAACGACTCTGGGTACAAGGCATGCATTTGTGATTCTCTCTCCCAAGTACTCTCTGACCAGCCACCACGCCATAACAACACACGAAGCAATGGAATGGTCTTCCCATGAAGCACCATATCCCAATGGTCATGTATCAATATTGGTCACTCTACGTATGTTGCGCCACCATCGATGTCCAACTCTCCCCATTTAATGACACATATGTCATCATGATGATACTAAAGGATTTAAGAGACGTTGAATATTTCAGGGATCCATTCCATTTTTGGTGGTTGTTCTAACTAGTTTCCCACCTCACCAACTCTACCCAAAACACTTACGGGTTCGATTAACCTGGGATAATGGTCACTCCCTCTTCCAACCTACCGCTTCACATTTTGAGGGAAATCCTTCATGAACAAGTGGTCCCCAAAATTGAATTTCAAGGGCCTCCATCTATGAGTATAAGATGACTTCTACTAGTATTGTTCATCCTTTATCTGATAATGAACAAACCGAACCTTTTCTATTATTCTCTACACTACCTCTAGACCTAGAACAATTGTCTCCCCATCCTCTATCCAGCATTATTGATTACAAAACACACTCCTGGAAAATTTTTCAAATGGATCAATGCGAATTTAAGAGTGATTACCATTATTATAAACAAATAATACAAAGGGAAGCTGGTGTACCCAAGATCCTCAAATGACTAAGACACATTCCAACAATATACACTCTATTGTATGGATAATCTCCTCTATCTTCCTATATTTTTGAGTGTGGAAAGCATTTATAATGTATAACTTGGATATAGAATCATGTGGTAATGCACTCATGACTCATGAGTTAAACCAAACCTCCTGATATGAGGAAATTTACCTCATAACTATGTAAATCCGAACCACTTCATCCACATACCACTTTTCTAAGGCATCCACCACCCCAACTACTTGACGGAATATAAGTGATCTATTTTCATCAGACGATCTAAAACCACCCATATAACATTGTAGCCTCCCTGTGGACAAAGTAACCCTGTGATGAAATCCATAAAGATGTCCTTCCACTTCCACTAGGGGACATCTAATGGATTCAAAAAAAACATGGGAACATGATTCAAATTTTTCTCCTAGGGCCTCACAAACCACTCCCCCATGCCCCCATAATTGTTATAAACTCTTGGGTGTATTGAAAATTGTGATATGTAAAACTGATAGAGGAATCCATAACACATTTACACATGTAAATATTTTCTTCCATGGAATAACACCAGATAATTATCATCCTATTAAAATCCCTCCATAGAATCACCATGGTCATTGTGGTCACACATCACCCTCACCTCTAATTCTACCCACCGAGACTCCTCCCCCTGTTGCATCAACAATGATATCACAATCATCTAAAATAAAATTCCCTTACCACTATCCATTCCTACATCCATGTGTATGGATTCCAACTCCTCCATCACCTTCCAAGAATTGGCATATTCACAATAAAAATCATTCTATGACTTCCTAGCCAGATCATATGACAAAACATTCCACACCCCTAAGGTGTAGGAGATGAAAAAATCACATTCTTGATGATACTCCATCCAAATCTCCTATTGAATGTTCAGATCCCACTAGGAAAATATATACATCATCCACTTATTATCATGGAAGACCACAAAGCTTTCTCCAATGAGTAAAAGTCACCACAAGTTCATTTAAAAATTACCACTACTAGCACCATATCATGGGATTTATAGTTATGTTCTTGGGGATATAACTACCTAGACTCGTAAGAGGTAACACCCTAGTGTGGAATTAATAATAATATCAATCCAAAATGTGATGCAACACAAAACAACCAAATCATAACACCTTCCTCTGGAAACTATTGCACTGACCAACATCCCCGTCAGATAGTCGAACACTACCTTTGACTACTCAAACCACAGAATATCATGTCCCTTATGGTCATAGTTGTTAATAGAAATAAAACGGATGATATATTTGGTACAAATATCCAATTGTAGCCTGCCAGACTAATGGAACTATAAACCTCTATAGCACACTTGGGTGATAGCCACGAAACTACAACTGCCACATTAGAAGGGTCTGCTTCTACACCCTATTGTGACACCACATGCCCATTGAAATGTACCACCGATGTAATTAAATTACTCTGGGAAAGCATTTTATAGAAACTATCGCTTAAAAATACCTTCCAGAATGTCCAGAGACACCCGATATGATCTGCCTATGAAATTAATTATATTATAATATTTACAGTGAATGATTTGAAGTACCATTCAAAGAACTCCTGGAAGCTCCATTTCATTAGCCCCGTGAATAATGATTGTTCATTACTAACACCAAATGGAATGAATACACACTCCAAGTGAAAATACGTATTCATAAAAAAATAATTTTCGATATCCCCCTCTTTCACCCACAACTAGAAATATCCAAACCATTAGATCTATTATAGTAAACCAACATTCTCATCCCAACTAGTTGAAAATATCATTTATCTTTAAAATTGGGTAACCGTTCATGATGATCACCAGATTAAACCTCTGGTAGTAAATGAAAAATCTCAGAACACAATCATACTTATCCATATACAAAACTACATCACCGAAGAGAGACACACTCGTCTATATAAATCCATTCTTCATGAGGCCATAAATCTGAATCCTATTCCCTCGCAACTTGGAAGGTTCCATTTTACAAGAATCCATTGAAATTAGAAAAGAACTATGTAATTATTCAATACAAAACTAAAAGTCACATCAAGGTGGTAGAGTAAAAACCTCCTTGGGGAAAACATAAATCAAATCCCAAAAAACATTGGTATACTCCACTGGTTTAGTATCCACTGATCATACTGAGTGTTCAAGAAACAAAGAATATAGAAACTCAACACAATGAAAACCCACATGGAATCTCCACATGCAATTGAAAGACACACTCAAACCATCGATGTTTAAAAATTGGACTATCCCCTAGAACAAATCGACAATGTAATACACATAATACAGCCAATCAATGATGAAAATAAGGTCGAATTGCTACATTTGTTTCTAGAAAAGATCCAAAAAAGACTAATTTAGTCCCATCACAAGTATACATCCTTGACAGAAATCAAAAATGATGATGTGACCTCCAATTGGAATACTCATAACTAGTGGAATATGAAACCATTCAACATATAATCCTAGAGAATGGGCCAAACCGAGTGAAACAACTTTCGATGAAGATACTGAATCCAAAAAATCACCTGCTACATTACTAAACATAATTATCATAACTATAATGATCTTTAGAAATTCCAGAACTACTACCTCTACTATGTGAAACAACCAACGACCAGCTCCTCTTCCCCTATGCCGAATATCGCCTTATCTATCAATCATGAGTTGAGGTCCCTAAGAAACACACTGAGGTTGGCCTCTATTTATTCCACCTCCCCTTACTGGAGAATCAGCCTGATGTCCCAACGAATTGAATTTCCCATCTTGTAACTACTGTTGAGGTGTCCACTGAACCTACCCACCTCCTCAATACCGAGAAGAAACACCTATTTGGAACTGAATCTAATGATGGACATGGGCTTTGAAGTAGAAAATCATGAGTCTAAATTTGAAAGAAAATTTACAAGGGTCTACTGGGCGTAAAGGAAATAGGTAAGGTTGAATCCATACAAACCTCAACCATAATGTACAGGATGTCTCAAAGCTTTTAATGCTGCTAACCATTCACATTAATGAACACTATTGGCATCCATCTAATGATATACCTAATCGTGAGTACATCTTCTCAATAACTTTTTCCTTATTCTAAACCTCCATGTACGCTGTCATTGTAGTGGGGTAATCGTGTACATGATAGAATGATTCAGTTCCTCCTCCAGTCCCCTCACATTGGAAACCACATCAGAAAAGAGATCTGGGTAAAAGTGAAGAATATCATTGAAAAAATTCCCCATATTGTTTATTGACAGACTCCCCTATTGGTGGGAGAGTAACCCCATCATCTTCTTGCCCTTCATGTTCTATAAAAGAATTTCAAAACATAATTACTTCTCAAAATCAACAAACAATAATTTAAAGCTTCTTCCATTCCCATAGGTACAACATAAACCCATGATGTACTACTCCTCATATCTTACTCACTACCATGGTAGCCCATTACTCCATTGGATCCTCTACCATACTGAATGTGATCCCTATATCCTCGAGCCAGCTATTCATCTCCATGATTGAAACACTACCCCCGTACATTTTAGTGGTATTATGATAGAAATTATGTAATTTTATCTTCCACTAATCATCCTACTCTACATGATAAAACCTCCACCAATCAACCACATCATCCTTCTGAGACATGAATTCACGAGCCACACATGGATGAAGGTGTGATACCATAAACAAAAATCTAATCAAGGAACACCTAATCCAGAATAGAATGGAATTTTATTTATGATTTATATCAACTAATTAATAATTTAAACATACCCAAACACCCAATTAAAACATGAACACAAGTTTTTAGGATATGTGTACCATTTATAGGGACTCAACCCTATAAATGTTGTAGCATCACTTAGTCATTTGGTAGGATTAGGGTTCTTGCATTGGATCATAGGGGTCTTAAAACCCACGTCCTAGCCAGTCTCCAAGGGCATATGTCACACACCAAGGTCACATGGCACTGATTTCCTACCAATCCATGAAATACTTACTATACCTAACTCCGTACTCCATCATATTTTTCAACCCTCACCTTTGATACCATTCTCTTATCACCCCAAAACTAAATAGATTCTCCACCTGTTTTAGAAATGGAGAATGAAAGATAATTACCCCTTGAGCCCCACCGCTATTAGTCCCTGTGGTAGAGACCAACAACAAGGGTATACAAATCCCAGAGAAATGGATGTATTTCCCATTTTAAAGTAACCATGAACATTAGATAAGACGCATAAACATAAAAAAATACCAATATGTATTTATAAAGGAAAATAAAAACCATCCAACATGTGTGTTTTAAAAAAATGCAACATATATAAATAAAATCCAATGTATCTGCCAAAAACAAGGGTAAGAAGCGACATGGAAACTAAAACTATTTTACGAGCTAGTAATGCCCAGAATAGTTAACATAGTCCTACTAGAAAACTGATGTATTTTATATATATATATGGAGAGCATAAAAGTACAGTAAGTAAAAAAACATTGGTATATCGTGCACAAGTAAAGTAAACATTCTAATTCACATGTGAGAAAACCTCAATCCCCAACAGAACCGATCAATGTATACTATCCCCCAACCTCACCAAGGCACACTCTTCATGTAGCGCAAGTCCTGTAATGTAATATAGTAAGAACACGGATTATTTGACTACCCAACACCACTTCACAGTAATTAGATGCTCACATCCTAAAGAAATATCATGGAGCTCCTACATATTTCATAGGCTCCACGTCAAAACCTACCCAAACACACCTGGGCCGCACCAACCACCTCACCTTCCACTGGCAAACACCTTGACCCAAAGGTATTCCAAAATCATGATTTAAAAAATCTAATCACATCTTGCTCGTATACACCCAGTCCATATACATCATCACATACAACTATTGACACCTAATCCACCCCCAAACAACATTTCAAAGTCACATGGGAATGAACAAGACATATCCTTTAAAAAACATCTTAGAAAGCACCACCTTCCCATAGAAACATGAGCCTCACAAAACAAACCAAAATAATTCTAATGTATCTTGATGAATCATTTCCTAGAATAGGTATTATGAAATAATAATTAACCATCCTTCCATCCACCCACTGGGGTGTTGGGAAAAGACACCCTTCCATGTAATGTTAAGGGAATTTACTACATAGTTTTCATTTAGGGAGGGGTGAGTATAGAAATAAAAAATAAAGTATATGTATATATATAATATTATAGACTCAGTCCCAATATATGTGTTCTCAAACTAAGTAACTGACTAAAAATACCATCACATTTTCTTCCACCTCTTAATGAAAAACCACACGACATGTCAAAAATCATTTCTACCCTAATAATTTCATTTAACATTGTCTCATTCCTTATTAAAAAAATTAATTTATTCATTTCCTCCCTAATTGGATAACTACCATGCATTGAAAATGTTAATCCACACACAAAAGTCCCATAGAGGGAGAAGATCCATGGTAAAATTATCCAACATCCTCATCTTTCTTCAAATTCACCCCTCCCAATCTATCCACCAAACCAACCCAACCACAAACTCATAGCCACTCCCAACAACACCATTCATCACAACCATTCTCATCATACCCTCTGCTTAACATCACTACACCAATAAATACCTAATCTCACATCGAAAATATATTTCTTCTATATAACACCTCCAGTTCATCCCAAAATCAAAAAAAAAACATACAATCTAATTACCTACTATTCCATTATACAACTATAACCACCACAACATAGTAATGTTATCAACCACATCACCACACATGAACAAAAGGAAAAAATATCCATATTTAATAAGGAATCCCATATTAGTTCTCGTTGTTAATTCATATTTTAACACTAAACAATTTGGTAACGGGACATCAATTTTTTTAATGATATTTATGCGGTAAATCAATTTCACTTATAAATCCCATCCATATAAGATTGAAGACCATGATTTACAACCAACATAGGTGTGAAAACAAAGACCACCAATGAAAATGTTTTTTATTAGACATAAAACCCATAAATTTTTTGAAATTCAATAAATTAACAATAAATAATAAGCATGAAGAAATTTCCCCATCCTCTGATAATTATTTTTAAATATATTCGATTATATTTATTGAATGTGGAATCAATTGTATTCCCCAAGAGTAATTAGTACACTCACCCCGCATGACAATGATTTAAATAGAAGAAGGGATCCCTTCCTTGAAGAATCGACCATCAATAACTCCTATTGTGTGAAGACATGGGGTGCACATGCAGTAGAAAACACCAATTAAAAAAGATCCAGGTCCACAATACAACACATTAATCCTTATGAAGAAGGTTTTTAGGAAATGTCATGCATCAAGAGAAAATAGAAACACATATAGAATGAGTCCTGTATTTCAGAAGGCCATATCCTATAGCACACTAAGGAATTGTTTTAAAACCCACTAAAGATGGATCATGACCCATATGACAAGGTGTGGCCATTTATAAGTATACATTACTTTTAGGAAAATTTTGATATGATCCATATCCCTCAAAATTCATTAAGAACCATTTATATATGATCTTGAAGTTATTTTATGTCAACAAAAAAATTAAATAGGAAAAATGTGAAAAAGTGAGAAGTTTCTAAAATTTTGAAAAATTATCAAAAATGTCTCGCCATTGTGTGAGACACTTTCGTGAGTCATCGTTGGATTTTTCACTATTGTGTGAATCGCTATTGGATGAATCACCATAAAATGGGTCATCATGGGATGATTCAACATTGCAAGTCACAGGTGGAAGAGTCACCACTGTGGGACTCGCCATTGGGAGAATCTCCTTTAAAAGAGTCAATGTAGGTTGACTCACCGTCGCAAGTCACCTATGGATGAGTCACATGTGTGAGCTACTGGTGGATAGGTAAACATTGGGTGACTCGCCATTGGAGGACTCAAATGAATGAGTCACTGTTGGATGAGTAACCATCACAAGTCACTAGTGGATGAGTCGCTACTGTGAAGTACGAGTGGATGAGTCACCATTGGGCCACCCACCATTGAATGAGATACTAGTGTCAGTTATCGTTATGAATCACTATCGCGACCTACCATCATGACATGACATTCATAAATCACTGATCCTTACACACCATTTTACCACCATCACGGGTCACCAATTCCACTCACCATTGGCCTGACCTACAATTAGAAAAACTAGAATTTTTTAGGACCCCTCAAATGAACCAGTATGACCTCCCAAAACAACACAAACACTGGATTTTCCAATGTAATTGACCATATAGGTCTGAGTCATTTCAATAAAAAATATTTTTTGATATCTTCTATAATATAGACTAGAATATGTTCATCATTAGTTGGATAATATTTTTATTCATTTTATAAAATGGGGATAGTTCATTCTATATTCTCATATATTGACGGGGTTTTTCATACATATTTTTTATTTCATGTGGAGGTATTATGTAAAGTGGTAGGAGTTTAGATTTGGATAAAGTGTATAGGATAGTTTTAATGTGATGTTAATAAGTTACCATTTTCATGTTATTATTCTTAAGACACAGGTGTTGATTTATATTTTCTTCTATATTAAAATAGAATCCTCCAACATATGTGGAACTGCACCATGATCCCAATATTCACCCAAATACATTAATAGGTTAAGTATTGTTCTCAGCTTGTTATGGAACTTTTAATTTATACAAACAAATAAGTACGATTTTGGGTGTTTATAGTTCAAGGATTATGCCCAACCAATCCACTGAATGATAATACAATAAACCCTAATTTTTATTACTATAGGACATTTGATATGTGGATGACCATTGGCATCTCAAATATAGAGATCAGTATTGGAAAAATAGAATTTTGTGACGGGCTATTTGCGACATGAATTTATCCCGCCACAAATAGTATGTCCCGGAGGTTCTTTGTCACAAGTAGAATACCTCGTCGCAAATACATGGGTATTTAAAATAAGATTTGGGGTCCCATCGTAGAAGGTTTGGTGCGGTTTGCACGAAAAACCATGGAATGTTTATTTGTGATGGGGGGAATACACCCCATCGCAAATACTATGTCAGTCCGCCGATATTTGCAAAGTATACCAAAGAAAATACCCGACGATGGTACTTAGGTTTTTGCGATGGAATGGTCTCCTGTCACAAATAGTGTGTCAGCACGATCCGTTTGCGACGGGTCCCGTCACAAATACTCTTTTAACCACTGAATGTAATTAATGAGGGAAAAGGTTTTTAAGATGGGTTACTTGTCGCAAATAGTCTCATCGCAACTAATCTAACCTATATATAGCTATTCCATTTTTTCAAATCCACCTCTCATTTTATACTCTCTCTCTTTCTATAAACTCAATTTCGAGAGGGAAAATTTGGGTGAGTTAGTTTTTTTTCACAAAAAATTAGTGGGGCCATCTACATCAATAGGAGATAAATATTAAATATATTTTATATTTTTATTAAATTTTATATTTATTTCAATTTTTTGATGTTAATTTTAATTTTTTTTTGTTATTAAATTTGATTTAATTTTTTTTGTTATCAGTATTTATTTGCAATAATAAATTGAAATTATTAGAACTAATTTTTAAAAATTAGTAATAAGTAGTAATATTTTGTAATAAATTGTAATAATTAGTAATAAATATGAATAATTAAATGTAAATAATACTAATTTTGAAATAAATAGGAATAATTAGCAAAAAATAAGAATAATTAGTAATAAATAGGAATAATTAGTAATAAATATGAATAATTAGTAATAAATAGGAATATTTAGTATTACCACAAAATAATTAGTAATAAATAGTAATAATTATTAATAAATAGTAATTATTTTTAATAAATTTGAATAATTTAGAATAAAAATGAAAAGTTAGCCATAAATAATTATAAATATCAATAAGTAGTTGTAATAGCAACAATTTAAAATAAATAGTAACAAATAGAAATAAATAGTAATAAATAACAATAAATAGTAATAATTATAAATAAATAGTAATAAATATGAATAATTAGTAATAAATTATTTTTTTAATAAATAAGAATAGTTAGTAATAAATATGAATAATTGGTAATAAATACGAATAATTAGTAATAAATAGAAATAAAGTGTAATAAATAGGAATAGGTATGAATAATTATGAATTTTTAGGAATAATTAGGAATAAATTGAAATAATTATCTAGAAAAGCAATAAATGGAAATAATTAGTAATAAATAGCAACAATTAACAATAAATAGCAATAATTAGTAATAAATAGAAATAATTAAAAATAATTAGCAATAATTAGTAATAACTAGAAATAATTAGTAATAAATGGAAATAATTTGTAACAAATAGGAAAAATTAGTAATAAATAGTAATAATTAGAAATAAACAGTAATAAACCGGAATAATTAGTAATAAATAGCATTAAATAGTAATAATTTTAAATAAACAGTAATAAATAGGAATAATTAGTAAAAAATAAGAATTATTAGTAATAAAAAAAATTATTTGTAATAAATAGGAATAATTAGTAATAAATAGGAATAATTAGTAATAAATAGGAATAATTGGGAATAATTGGGAATAAAGAGGAATAATTAGGAATAATTAGTAACAAATAGTAATAAGTAATAATAAATAGCAATAATTAAGAATAAATATGAATAATTAGTAATAATTTTTAATAAATTGCAATAATTTGAAATAAATAGAAATAATTATTAATAATTTGAAGTAATTAGTAATAAATAGCAATAATTAGTAATAAAAATGATTAATTCCTAATAATTGGGAATAAATAGTAATAATTCGCCCAAATAGGAATAATTAGAAATAAATACGAATAATTGGCAATAAATTGGAATAATTAGAAATAAATATAAATAATTAGAAATAATTAGCAATAAATAGGAATAATTAGTATTAAATAGAAATAATTAGTAATAAATTGCCATAATTAGTAATAATTGGCAATAATTTGTAATAAATAGGTATAAATAGAAACAAATAACAACAAATTGTTATAAATAGGAATAAATAGTAAGAAATAGAAATAATTAGAATTCAATAGTAATAAATAGGAAAAATTAGTAATAAATAGAAATAAATTATTATAATTATAAATTAATAATAATAAATAGGAATAAATAGGAATAAATAGGAATAATTATTAATAAATAGGAATAATTAGGAATAATTTGAAATAATTAGTAATAAATAAGAATAATTAGTAATAAATAGAAATAAATAGTATTAAATAAGAATAATTAGTAATAAATTGTATTAATTAGGAATAATTAGTAATAAATAAGAACAATTAGAATTTTTTTGAATAATTAGTAATAAATAACAACAATTAGTAATGAATAAAAATAAATATGAATAATTATGAATAATTAGTAATAAATAGAAATTAGTAGTAATAAATAGCTATATATAGTAATAAATTGCAATAATTAGAAATAAATTGCAGTAATAAGTAATAAATAAGAATAATTCCTAATAAATGGGAAACAATAGTAATAATTCTCTATAAATAAGAATAATTAGTAGAAAATGAAAATAATTAAAAATAAATAAAAATAATTCGAAATAAAAAAATATTTATAAATAAATAAAAATAATTAGAAATAATATGAAATAAATTGGAATAGAAGGAGTCATATGAGGTTGCGACCTCTCACACATCAGGTGGGATTCCGGACGATGCAACTGATCAGAATAGTTTCCACTATTTCTATAAGTCGGGATGGATGCAGGTGACTCCCCATTGATTGGGAAGGGCGGAGTAGTTTGATAGGTTCTAATGGGACTCCTGGTACTTATTATGGTACTACTACGATGTTCGTATCCAGCTTGAAAGGGGCTCGTGGAGGGGCATCATATTCTACCTCACAGTATGAGGAGTAGTTTTCTATTAATTCTGATCTAGTAGAGAGTTTGTAGAAGAATAATAAATAGATGTGTCAGTAGCAGCAGTAGTAACAACAACATCACGATGAGGAGGCGTGTCGATGGCAGCAACAACAGCACGAGTAGATGGAGTACATGTGTCGTCTCACTCGTAGTTTAGGGATGGAATTTCCTCCACCATCGCAAACATCTCCTCCACCTCCTCTATAAGAAATCCCCCTCAGGGATTTTTTTATGTTAAACGAATTTTAATTCAAGATTTTTTGTAATATGAACTATTTTCAGTTTCTTTCTTTTATATTGGTGTGAATATTTCATAATTTAAATTTTTTTATTTTTAATATTTAATTATTCATTATTACTATTATATTTTTCAATGTTTTTTTACTTTACTACTGATAAAAATAATTTATGAGTTTCTATATATTTTGATTTGAATATTGAGAATTTTAATATTTTTTAATATTTTAATAATATTAAAATTATCATTTCATTAATAATAATTTTAGTAAATAAATCTTTTAGTATTATATTACATTATTTTTGCTTCATTTACGAATAATAATTATAATAATATTTTATGAATATTGTTTTTAAGATTATTGAGAATTTTAATATTTTTTATAATTACAAATATATTAATATTATTTTTTCATTAATTATAATTTAAATATATATATATTTTTAATTTTCGTTATTATTTTTGATGCGATCTTTTTCTACAATATCTCATCACAAATTTTTAAAAAATATATTTTTAAATGGTATTTTTGATGGGCCCTTAGTACAGTCACAAATACTATTTGCGATGGGCTGTTGCAATAAAAATATTTATATATAATGTATATAATTGGAGTGTCATTTTTAGCTAGGAACTTCTCCATCACAAATAAAATTTATTGTGATGGGCTCCTCGAAGAAAATATTTTTGGTGAAGCCATTTTATATAATAGGATATTTGTGATGGGTCCTTGTCCCTAAAGATAATTTGTGACGGGATCCCATCGCAAATAGCCCGTTTCAAATAGCACAAATTCCAATAGTGTATGAATTGAGAATGAAACTGTTAGTGATGATCATTACACCCTTGGATTGATCTGGATTGTATATTGGTATATTATATTATGGTTAGTCCTATAGTCTTGAAAAAACTCATAATAATGGTTTTCTATGGATTATAATTATTTATCTTAAGGTGACCACATTTGGACACAATGTGTCTCAATGTTTGTTTTAAATACCTATGACATATGAATGTATGAAATAAAGGTTTCGAAAAAGTGGAGGAGAGTTATGATGACCCATGTAGGGTTAAGCCTCGACCCTAGTAATAATTTTTTTTTATTTCTTCCTTCCACAAATAACATTAGGGGCTCCAATGACTAAACAACATCAATGGGATTAGGAAGAATAACTGAGAAAGTGTCTGAATAGGGGGAAACATGTTTGACTTTCTCTGGATATCCAACAATAACTTACAGATGATGAATTTTATAAGATATCCTATTAGGCTATATATGACATAGATATGGTTGCCAACCAAATGAAGGTAACTTTTGGCATCTTATGATATTAGTCTCCAGATATATTGGTTTTTAATATCCAACATCCGGCATAATTTTTTTACATTCATTTTTTATTGATACATAATATACATTCTATGGTACATCAATTATGAGAGCATGATGAGTCTCTAGATGATGAAAATACACTGTAGGGTTTTTCCTTTGAGTAGTTCAAAATAATGTTTCCTCTGTAGATCTAGAAATACAACAAAATGAAATAAATATTACGACAAGAGTTTCATGATCATCCTCTTCTAGTGGTGGATGATATGTGATTATTCTATTACTATTTTCTATTTATGGTACTCACCGAGGAGGTGATAGTGCAAAATTATAGGGAGTGAACAAATTTACATGTAGTCATTATATTATGGTATGGACACAGTCATTAGTTATTTCTATGATGTCCATATTTTTGAAGGTTATATGCTCCTCGTATTCCATTATATTGGATTAATAATCCATATCCCTTGTAGGGGTGGCACTAATGATGTACATTAATTCATAACATAATATAGGTGTCTCATTAGTGTTGGACTGAGTGTATGGATGGTTATTATGGGGTTATATATTTGAATGTTTTTATTGATTGGAAATTTTTACACATGGAATTTTTTTTCTTATGGTCAAAATGGGGTTTCATCATTTAAAATATTGATCTAATTATAGATGATTACTAAGGGGTGATTCAAATTTAGTATCAAAAATAATTTTTATCATACCCTATAATGAATAATTTTCATTAGATGGGTTTATTTGGGATAGAACAAACCTCTGTAGTCCTCCAAAATAGAAAAGCATGTCATTCATTAAGTAGTATGTCATGGAATGAATTCACACACAATTTCCATCCTTGAGATCCCATTTATTGATCTACATAACAATTTCAAATGGATTTAGAATTTCTGAATTGGTATATTGTCATAAAAATTCCCACTTCCATGTGGTCAACATTTTCTTGCATAATAAATCTGTTTGATAAATGATGAATAAAATTTTATTTTTCAAGGATTCACCCAAACATGATCCAGGATCATTTTAAAATATGTAGAAGTGAATATTTCATTTCATGGACTTGTTTGATTATTGATTTTTAACATTTATTATGTCATATTCCAAATCAACAATCTGATATAATTCATGTAGCTATCTCTCAAAGGGTAGCTCAAATTTGACCAAATGATTTTGTAATTTATTATGGTATAATTCATTCTTAGCACAACCTCATTCATTAATGTAACTCACACTTGTGAGATTCTTCTAGTGATGAATATAACTAATGTCATCATTAGTGGGAATCATTGATCAATGATCAAGGTGAAAAGAAGCACACAACGATCACCCAATTCCATGAAACAAACACTATATGGAACATCAATGACCATTTTACATAATATTTGAAACGCATCATGATATTTATATGGGTGAACAATATTTTATATTTCTAATTTTCAGTTTCTTGAAGATTTAAGGGTAGTTAACTCCATTTGATGGTAATGTTAATCACTTTCTTATACATGATTTACATATCAATAAGAAGGACATAATTTAACATTCAAATGATTGATACATTTAATAGGTTATTTTAAAATATAGGTACACACTTTAATGAAAATTCATCCACAATGCTAAAATAAGGGGTGGATAGTGTGCCAAACTAGATAGTTATGTTTTTTATCCATTTTATTCATCATGAGATTTAAATAATTATTGTGTTTTATTCAATAATGAGATGAAAATTATTATTATGTTCTATATATGTAGTTCAATACATTAGTAGATTCATAGAGTAAATTAAAAAAATGGGATGAGAATATATACCCATTAAATTTCTAGGGTGGGGCTTTATTCCTACTATATTCTTAGATTCATTTCTAGGACATACCTAAAATCTTCATATTTTGGGATTGAAATATTGGTCAACCCCTATTAATTATCATGAATTGCCTTCAATAATTTTGATTTATATAAGACTATGATTGAAGATTTTATATATGAGTGGGTGTACATGAATCTCGTTCTAGTTTTTTGGACTTTTTTGTTTATGGGATTAACTATTGGGAATATTGATGTGGAAATGTTATTTGTTGTTTGATTAATTATCCCGATAGATATTTCCCAATGTTGTGGAAGAATTGACATTAGTTAGAGCACTAAGAGAGACATCCCAATCATTTTTATGACATGGAACCAAAATTAATTTGTGTAATTAAATTAGAAATACTCCTTCACTGGGACCCCAATGTAATTAATTTGAGGGAAGTAGAGACCTATTGATCCACCTACCTTTTGTATGGGAGTTTTTTATATTTTTATTTTGGGGAATGTCTCTTGAAATGATATCATATTTTCTTTTACTACCATATTATTTTTGGCCCCTATCAATCTATCATTGGATGGATTGCATGGATTTCTATATTGAAAGTATTTTCAAGTATAATCCAACAACACAATTTCACCATAATGTTGGTTCTTACAAAATATATATTTTTAAATCCCTTCATTTAAAACAGTAGGTATTTTTATGGGAATATATATCTAGATGGGGATCCACCATGTGTGAGATTGAAGGAATAATTTCACTTGAAGATAAGATTCAATTTTTATTAAATAGATTTTTGATTAATTTGACGAAGTATTTAATTATATATAACAAAACATATAAACTTGTCATAGAATCATCACAATAAATAACTATATACTCAATAGAATGATTTAATTATGTAAAAAACTATCATTTAGGTTAGTTTGAGGGGAAATATATCTCATTTAAGGAAACTATCATCATTATTCATAGGCATATGACCATGAGATAAGGTTATCCCAAAAGAAAGATGTTAACATAGGTTTGAAGAATTATATTATAGGGAATAAATCCAATTAATTGAAATGGATGATTTTGAATTCCGTGTTAGACTATTAGGTCAAATTACTATATATCATTTTAGAATGTGAATAAAAGACCTGATAGATCAAAATATTTGTGAATTACAACTAAATATGTGGAAAATGTATTTTACTCATTGTAAATATTCCTCATTAATTATTTATATCAATGGGAATATGTATCAATTATGGTATAATGACATGGATAGGGGCTATACAATGCTATATTCCAAAAGATTATTTCTTCTTTCTGATGACATGGTCACCACTAACATCTAAAACTAGGCAAGTGATGGACCTTGTGAGAAACAAGAGGACGTGGAATATATGATAATATTTTCACAATAATTCATCATTTAGTGGATTGTGGTGAGATTATGGATGGCTGGTGGGATCCTATATCAATATACATGGGCTTACATAAATAGGTATTCCTTATTAGTTAAAATTCGGATATAAAGAAGATAAACTAATTTTGAGGTGATGAATGATAAATAATATTTTATAAATTATCTGCAAATTTATAGTAATTGATGGTATATCTTGACATAATATTCCATCCAATAACATCCCTAATGTTTATATCCACATTACCATAAGGATTATTGACTATGAACATTTTATGTATCCCACATTCCATGGATTTTAAATTTGGGACTTCTATTTTCAAGGGAATTTGATATTAGATATGGTGGACACTATTGTGACCTATATTTGGTAGAATGATTCTAACATATTTGATGGAGGTCTTAATAATGCCAATTTTGGGCCTCTGTATAATGGATTTTATAAAACTAAAATAATTAAAAAATGGGCTAATGTGGGGTAGAACTATCTAAATAAATGGTGATAAAAATCTCTCAGGGAATAATATCATATGGATACCCCATTAATAAAAATTTACATTGATGTTCACTGTGGAGAATTTTGATTGGTGTTCTCCAATTAAGTTGACATCCCCACAGTGATTATCCTTTGGTGGAAAAGGGATACCTTTTTGGGTGTCATCTTAGGTCCAACTCGTGATGGACAAAATTTGTTGGTATCCCACAGTGTATATACTACGTGAGTTACATGAAGGAGGTTCATTAGTCACTCCATTATCCATAAAATTTTCTTCCTATATTTTCAATTTACATTTACTAATATGACGAAGTACATATAGTCATATCAAATTAGTATTTTTACAGGATGACCAGTTGGAAGCAATCTATACCATGATTCATGTCGTTCGGTAATAAAAATTATGTAATTAAATGATATTATTATATTTTAAAGTGGTAGGGAGACTACATTATAATAAAAAATGGTAATTTTATTACAGATTTGAAATAAATTCATATCACTTCAAATGAAATAAAATAATTAGTTATGGGTATCTAATGACCACATTACCCAAGAAAAAATAAATTTTTATGAAGTTGAAAAACTAATTACACTCTCAGAAAAATATAAAACATCATTTTATGGGGGGATATGATTTCAAAACCTTCTCTAATAAAAAATAGAGTTTTTTTGGGAAAGAATTTCACTTATTCTCACCCAAAAATTAATCTTCATTATGTTTTGTATCATCACAGACTAACCCTATAATATTTTTTG